>WBMV01005750.1:252559-298678 GCA_013396655.1 Campylorhamphus procurvoides | reverse complement strand
AGCGTGGAGTAGGTGAGGGAGCTGCCCTCATCACTGCTGCTGATGTACTCGCTGCTGCTGACATCGTTGGTGACATAGCTGCCCTGGTCATCCTGGAAACTCATCTGGGTGAGGAGAGAGGAGAGGCTGAAGGTGGCACCTCACCCTCCATCCACCATCCTCCATCCATCCATCCAGCCCTCGAGGTGTCCTGTCCTCCCCTGCCACCCACAGAGCTCCAGGACGTGTCCCCAGAAGCTGCACATGGACGGCTCCACAATCAGGGTATCAAAGACCATGCACATCAGACCCCATACCCCGCTCACCTCCTCGTAGTCATTTTCAGGAGTGAGGAAATCATCCACGATGGTGACCCCGTGTCCCAGCTGCTCGCTGAGAGCATCCAGGAACCGATCGGTGTCTCGGCTCCGGGGGGGCCTGGAGAAGGTGAAGAGCTTCTTCCGTCGTGCCAGAGGGCTGAGTGAGTAGTGGCGGTGCTTGGGGGACGGGGCCGGGCTGCTGTCGAGGCTCACGTAGGGGTTGGACTCGGTGCTGCACGGCGAGGCCACGCTGCTGTGCAGGCGGTAGTAGCACTGCTGGGAGCCCAGCGCCTCGCTTGGCCATGCCAGCCCCATCCCTGCCTTGCGGGCACCTGTGGGACACAGCACTGCCCAGGGCTCTGGCACGACGGCCCTGCAGCCCCAGCACCCAATGGAACATCACATGAGGTAGCCATGGAGAGGAGAGGAAGAGGGAGATGTCCCTGGGCAGTGCCCTGCACCACTCTGCAATCCCATAGGGTTCACCACCCCACACACCCCGCTGCCCTCCTGCAGCTCTGCAGGAGCCATCACTGGGCTCACACGTGGCACTGGCACTGATCCATTATAAAATGGTACCAAGAGGTGCCAAGAGTTGTCTTCTCCTCCACATGCCAGGACAGCACCCCCCACCATCTCCTGAGCCCCCAGCCCACCCCTGTCCCACCATGGGCAGCCAGGTGGTGGTACCTGCAGTGTGTGCCAGCTCTGGGGCCGGGGGCGAGGTCCTGTGCAGGGCAGTGTTCCCCACCTTGCCAGCAAAGCTGCCAATCAGGCGGTTTTCCAGCTCTGCATAGACAGCTGACATCTGGGAAGAGGGCAGAGAGCTGCTGCCAGGCCTGAATGGGGAATGGGTTATGGACCCCCCAGACCTGTGACATCCTGGGGACAGGACAGCCCCCACAGACCCACCAGTTCCCGTGTCTTACTCTTTAAAGAGGGGTTTCACTCCAGCCCAGGCTACCCAGGCTTTTCTGAACACTCTCATCTGTTAATTAGGCACGCACCAGCCTCATCAAAAGTGACTAATTGCCCAGGGAGGTGACCTCAGAGATGGGCACCAAGGCAGGGACACTGTCAGCCACCAGCAGGTATTTACCCACAGGCACATCCTTCCCCATTCCCTTTTTCCTGCTTTCCTGTGTTAACAGCAAAGGAATCAAACTGTTGGCCCTCCCTGGGCGTGCAATGGTCCCACACACATCAGCAAAGCTCTCCCCAGTATCCCCCTGCCCTGTCACACCATTTTGGGGTTGGGTGTCTCTGGGAGGGATGTGCCGTCACCAGCCTGTCTCTCTCCGGGGATCAGACGAACTGGCACCTCCACGGTGTCACTGCCTGGGGAAGGAAGAGGCAAACCAGTCACTCCTCTGCCTGTGTCCCCAGCTCGCGATGGCCCTGACCCATCAAACACCCCCTGTCTCCTGCTGTGACCTGGAGTGACCTCCCTGCCCCAGCTGCTGGGTCTGGGGGTCCCGAGGGACCGGCACGGGTGGGCACAAGGTCAGCATGACAGTTCCAGGCTGCTCTGCTGTTCCCTCAGGGCAGCTGAGGACAGGACTGCTCCCCACAGCTGGTGAACATCTGCCCAGCCAAGCAGCCTCCCTCCCTCACACAGCTGTCAGATGCTCTCTGTGCTCTAATCCCGACCAGAAATGCTTCTTGGAGGCAGGTTAGAGGATCTGCCCCCGGGATGTGTCTCAGACTCCCCCAACAGCTGAGGAACACCACATGGCTGGGAGGTCCTGACGGGGAGGTCATGGGGAGGTCGTGGTGGAGTGGTCGTGGTCAGAACTCCAGATAAGCACAGATCAAGGGCTCTTTGCCATCAGCCAAGGGTGATGGGGATTAGGCAGGATGCCATGTCCTCTGAAGGGTTTGTGCTGTGAATGTGGTTCATAAAGAGCCTCAACGTGGCCCTGAACAGGCTTCACAAATATTGTTTTCCCTGTGAATTTGAGGGACTCTGAGAATGTTCTGAGGGAAGACGTAAACTGTGTCCCCCAGCAGGGAGGGCTCAGACCAGCAGGACCAGTTCACATCGAGCAGTGGGAGGGATTGGAAACAATGGTCAGCCTCAGACAGTGTAAGTGGCATCTTATCTCCTTGGTTATTTCTTTGTGGAGTCCCTGCCCCTGGAGGTGTCCAAGAAATGACTGGACATGCCACTCAGTGCTCTGGTCTAGCTGACAGGGTGGGGATCAATCAAAGGTTGGACTTGATAATCTTGGAGGTCTTTTCCAGCCTTAATGGTTCTGTGATTCCATATTCTAACTGTTGCTGAAAATACAGAGCCAAAGCCTCAGTGCTGTCTCTACTCTGACCTCAATCCTTTCCTTCATCTTTTCCCACCTTTCACGCTTAGGAATAGTTGAGGATTTTAGCTTGGGGAAGAACAGAAGGACTCTGTAGGCACAACCCCCACATCCCACCCCTTCTCCCCACGCCCTCCATCACCCACCTGCTGCCCCCCCTTCCTCGGGCCGGGGGGTTCGGAGGCTGCCCCGGCACAGGGAGGCCCCTCGGATGGAGCTGCGATATCGATCCTCTGCCTCTGCCTCGGCTGCAGAGGGAGACACCTCGTAAGGCATGGCCAGAGCCCCCAGCCCCCCTGCCCCTCCTTGCCAGGGCACAGGGCTCTCCCAGGCCCAGCACACTGGGGGCTGCCAGCCCTCTGGCAGCCACTCCCTCCACCCTACACCATCCCTGGGGAGCTGAGCAGGTTCCAGATGCTCCTGCCAGCACAAAACAGGGATGGGTGCCCAGAGATGGGACATCCAACCACTTTTTCCAGCAGGACTGACATCGACCAGCTCATGGGGCACATGAAACTCCAGCTGGTCCCAGCAAACTCCTCATGGGACAAGAGAGAAGTGGGGCCAGAGCTGGAATGCTGCCTGGAAGAACCATATTGTCCATGTGCAGTTCAGTGTGGCAGCTCGGGAGGCTCAGGATTGCAGCAGGATGGAGGTTCTGCAGCATCTCCAAGGCACCCGACAGAGCAGAGCTCCAACAGCCCAACACAGACACCAGAGATCATCACCCTGTGGGAGCCTGGGTGAAGGACCAGCCCAAATGCAGAGATCTCTGGCATTGCACTTCCAGGCACAGACACACAAAATGGACCCGAAACATCACAACTTCACACGGTCAGAGACTGCCCCACTCACTTGAGAGACTGAGAGGAGCCAGGGACCAACAGCCTGAAACAGCCTGGGAAACAGAGACTCCCTCCTCCCCTGGCCATGGACACCTGCTCTGTATTCCTGAGATACAGCTGCAAACTTCTTTGTTTATACACTAATTACAGGGTATAAATTCTTGGGAATCCGCAGCCCAGCAGGTAGGCTGGGCTATGATTCTGCACACACAGAGCAGTGGTGTCTCAGAGTGCAAATCAGGTGTGCAGGGAGCTCAGGATTCCATGCACAGGGAGGATTTGCACCAGGACTTGGAGCTGTTTCTGTTTGCTGCTAAAATAACTGCTCCTCCAAAAGTGTCTCTTCAAGCAACACCTCTTTACCTTCACTGAGTCCAAAATAAACACATCAATGTAAATAGCTGAGAATAGAAGAGTTTGGAGCAATTAGAGGATGAAATGCACAGATTAAGACATTTCACTTCCAATTTGCCCTCAGCAAACAAACCACTGCTGGGTTTGTGCTGCCACAGGACCAGGTGATGGTGAGGAGACAGCAGGACCAGGAGAAGGGGGATCACCAAGTGCCCTCCATGTCCTTTTGGGAGAAGAACACCACACTCCCCACCTGCTCCAACCACGGATGCCTGTGTGACAGCTGGGGACATCCCCAGGGACACTGTGCCACCACTTATTTTATCTCTGTGATCTGAACACTGCCCTTAGACCAGATGTTCCATCCCTAGACTTCCAACGACCCCAACAGCTTCCAAAAGCCTTTGTCCTAAGAGACACCCTCTCAGGTGCCATCTCCTCTCAATGCAGAGTTTCAATCCAACACCACAGGGCTCCCAGTGCAACACACCACGGGGACCCCACGGGGGGACATGGCATGTCTGTCTCAGAGCACAGGGACTTTCCTCTCACCTGCCAAGGACTTGTACCCCAGAAACCTGTCAATCTTTTGCTGGCAGTGCTCCTGCTCCTCGTATGTCAGCAGCTGGTAGATAAACTGCCAGATGACTTGCTTGGCTGGTGTGTCCAGCACCGGGTACACATCCACAATGAGAGTGTCAATGTTCCTGCAGAAGGGGAAAGAGAGGGCTGGGCAGGGAGTGCAGTCCCACAGCACTGCCCCATCACGCTGCTCCCCTGGCACTCCCCAGCCTGCCTCCATCAGGGTCTCTGCTGCCAGCACTGCCCCAGAGGCAATGAAACCCATCATCTCACAGCAGAGGTGCAGGGAGTAAAAGTTGTGTGGATGTGGCACTTGGGGACAGGGTCAGTGGTGGCCTTGGCAGTGCTGGGGGAACAGTTGAACTCGATGGTCTCCAAGGGCTTTTCCAACTGAAATGATTCCATGATTCTCTGAGTAAGAAGGGTGAGGGAGCACCAGAAAGCAGAAACTCTGGAAAGACCTGAGTTTTAGCCAGCAGCAGGTAAGGAGGCTGAGGGAGAAATGCACCAGGGATGGTGGCTGGGCTGGCAGCATCCAGGGGCCAAAGGTTTGTGTCTCATTTTGGCTCTGTGGTGTGTAGAGATGGGGAAAGGGCTGTTTGGAATAGCACTGATCCAGTGAGGAAGATAAAACAGCCTATAACAGGAAGAAATTCCTCCCCTGTGAGGGTGGGCAGGCCCTGGCACAGGGTGCCCAGAGAAGCTGTGGCTGCCCCAGCCCTGGAAGTGTCCAAGGCCAGGTTGGACAGGGCTTGGAGCAACCTGGGCTGGTGGAAGGTGTCCCTGTCCATGGCAGGGGGTGGGACTGGAGGATATTTAAGAACCCTTTCCAACCCCAATTATTCCATGATTCTATGGCAGGCCTGAGTAAGAAGCTGGAAGACCAAGCAAGGGCAGGAAATGAGGTCACCCTTGAAATCTGGAGTGTGCCAGGGGATCAGTTTGGATCCCTGCAGCAGCACAGGGGGGATGTGCTCCATGGCAGAACAAGGGCTCTGCCAGCCACTGCCACTGCCACGCTGCCACCAAGGGAATGTTGTGGCTGAGATGCTGAGAAGAGTGAGAAGACAAGGATGGAACATGGAGAGATTAGCTGGAAGAGGTGGAACAGGGTCTGTGGCTGTCAGGACAGCAAGAGAGCTGCACTGGGGGGACAAAGGGCTAAGGGGTGACCAGATTAACCTGGAAAGCTGAAGGGTCTGCCCTGCCCTCAGAGGGCAGAGTTGGGCTCGTGCCCTGTGGATACACCCAGGGGGACATCCAGCTGGGGGACACGGGGACAGCAGGGCTCGGTGTGACATCCTCCCAGCCCAGTCTGCCTCTGCTGGACACCGACTGGCAGCACCAGCAGGGGAGGAGTGGAGTTGCCATCGAGTTACCGATGTTGGAAGAAGCCTTCCAGAGCCTTGCAGATGGTGTAACGCTCGGGTGGGGTCAGCAGGTGCTCCAGCTGCTGCGTGAAGGTCCTTCCTTGGATCTTGATGCTAGAGGGGAGAATCTCTGCCACCCACTGCAGGGAGGTGAGGGAGGAGGAGCTGCTCGGGGACTCAGCAGAGTCACAGTCTGCAAGAGAAACAGTCCATCTTTCCTTGGGTTCTTTTGGGGGCAGTGGAGCAGTTTGAGTGCCACCGGTTCTGTGCTCTGACACAGGTCAGGACAGGGTTTGGAGCAAGCAGGTCTGGTGGGACATGTCCTTTACTATGGCAGAGGGGTGGAATAAGGTCATCTTTAAGGACCCTTTCAAATCTGAACCATTCGGGGATTCTATGGTTATATGATGAGCTGCTGGGTCCAGTTTCTATCACACATGCAAACATGTTGGCATCCCAGGGCTCCTAATGTGGGACTAAGGGCATCCACTGCTGCTTCAGAGGGAAGAGCCAGTCCCTAATTGCTGGGGCTCTGCATTGTGGAGCAGCACCCCAACCCCAGACTGGCCCTCTGCCTCCCCACAGCTTCAGAACAGCAGCAGTGCCCGTGCCGTGCCCTGGGCTGGGGTCCTGCTGCCACCACCCTGCTGCCCCAGACACCTTCAATCCTGCTGACTCCTCACCAGCAGCGAGGTTAATTATTGATCCCAGCAGCAGGATAATTATCCTGCACACAGCACAGCCCATGCACAGCCATGGGATTGCACAGGGTTGGGTTACTGCGGCCACTACACGGCACAGACTGCACAGAAAGGACATTGGAAGGGACACCAAGGACAATCACACAGCAGGATGAGCCCTCCTGGGGAGCAGCCAAGCCTGAGATCCAGCCTGATCCCAGCAAGCAAGAGGCCATGTGCCCTGGGGAGAGAAGCATCCCTCCAGGCAGCACCTTGAACCTGCTGAGCCCATGGGGGTGCTCAGCAATCCCCTCCTCCACCAGCAGTTCTGGAGCAGGTGTGGCATTTCTGCCTCTCCAGACCCTCCTCCCCACTCTTACCATTGGAGATGTTGACGATCCCCTCTTCCACCACCAAGGTGGGCATTGCCCCACTGCCCTGCAGCATCGACACCACCTTGTCGTGGGAGCAGTTCCTGTGGCACAGGAGAGCTGGGTCAGAGCTGCCTGTCCCCGTGGGCAGCACTGTGGGCAGCGGCTCCCAGGAGAGCAGTGGGGACACAATTTATCTTGGAAAAGCCCTCTGGTGCTGCTCAGAGCCAGGCAGGTTTGGGCCCTGCTGTGATTCCCCTGGTTTCTCTCAATCTTTGTTTGCTTTTACCTGTTCTGCACAAAATGGAACTTCCTTGAGAGAGGGAGAGACTGGGCCGTGCTGGGCTCCCCCCTCTACCTGCCCCAAGGAATAACCTGTGGGCACCTCGTGGAGCTCACGGCACAGGAAGGCAGCGTTAAGGTACACCCAGACCCAGAAAAGGAATTTTCCTTTAAATGACACTGTGCTCCAGGTCTCTCCTTGCCTGTCCTAATTCTGCATGAAAAGAAAATGCAAGGCAAATATAAAGTGTAATTTTGTAGGCAAAAAAAAACTTGGGATGCCCTTGGAGAAGGGTATGGGCCAGGCTGGGACAATGCCTGCTAAAACACGGCTCAGAGGACAATCCTCAACTCGTCTCCTCTATTTTCTGGCAATGCTGCATCAGCCAACAGTTTGCTGGATCAGCTGAAATGTGAGAACCTGAGCCCTGACAGAAGCAGCATCAGATGTTTAACCTTTAAATATTCATCACTCTCTCTTATCCTGTAGCCTCCTCGAACCCTTTGCTCTTGGTTCTCGTGTGGAAAGACCAACCAAGGACACAGGGGCTGCTGCCCTGAGCTGGAGAGGGGCACTTGCCTCTCTGGATCCACTAATAATATACAGAAGAATTCACTTCTGTGTGGAAATGTGACTCCCATGTGGCTTTAAGCTTATGATCCCATTCTGGGAGTGACTCCTGGTCTGGATGGTGCTCTGGTGCTTTTGAAAGCACAACCCCAGGTACAGATTAACTGAGAAAGGCTCAAACTGGGGTCTAGGGGTGGGCTGCAGTCAGGACCCCAGTTATACAGACTGTCCTGCATTGTACACTGGTATTTGCACAGAAAAACCAGCAGAGGAGCAGGGATAGAGAGAAATACTCTTAGAGCCAGATTTCCTAAAAGAATGTTAAAAAGGACATGTCCCCATGGGGCAAACCCCCTCCTGCTCCGCAGCAGGTGCCTCTCCAGGACCAGCAGCTCTGACTGCTCTGGCACAAGAGGGACCACACACATGTGCTCAGCCCCTGCCACCCCAGCCCTCAGCACAGGGGCCCCCCAGAGCTCTCACCTCATGTCCAGACCATTGAGGAACAGGATCCTGTCTCCAGCTTTGAGAGCAGCCTTCTCTGCTGGGCTCCCTAAACACACAGGGACACGAGGGGCTTTAGTTGGTGGTCCCAACACCCCATCCATGCCCAGGGACACCCCATGCAGGGCACCCACTGCTGTTGGCTTATCTGGGTGGGCTGGGAGCCTTCCCCCAGCTGGATGCCAGCACCCAGCCTGCACTGGGAACACTGGTGTCACTTCAGGATAGTCACTGAACACACATTTTCCACTTTTCAGAACAAGGACTGGATGAAGCCAAACTAAGTTGTATCAAAGATGCTCGTTATTCCACTGGGGAAACTCCATCATGGCCCCTTGGAGAAGCTGCTTTTGCTATTTTCTGGCAAACAACACTTGACACTCCCAGTTCAGAGCTGAGATCAGTAAGTGACTTTGAATCCTGGGCCTGGAGCTGTTCTTACCTGGGAGGACAGACTCGATCCACACTGGGGCATGGCCACGGAGTGTGAAGCCAAAGCTCCTGTTGCCTTTATAAACTCGCACAGTTCTGCAGGAAAAAGAGCAAACAGGACATCAGAATCCAAGATTTGGCTCTTTTCCTTCCCCAGCACCTCCACAACCCTGTCAGCCCAAGTGTCTGCAGACTGCTCAAGTTCCCAACTCTCCCAGTGTCCCTGCAAGGTCCCTTTTGATAACGAAGTGTCTTTCAAATGTGGTTTTAAAGTGGAACATGGGCTAAATGTGTATATTCAAAGGAGAGATACCTGTAATCATGCTAAGATTATCTAGTTCCAACCTTTCACATGAGGGGAGTGGGAACTGGATGATCTTTAAGGTCCTTTCCAACCCAAACCGGTCTGTAATTCTTAATTACACAGAATTAGAGACAACGTGGTTTAGAGACCCAGGTTCTTGTGGGCTGATGAGAGAGGAATTAAATTCCTCTAGGAAATTTTGGAGGGAGCATTTGGAAATCTCCCCACTGGGAGGCTGATTGGAGCTGGGAGTTGTTCCTGCAGGGAGCTGGGGGAAGGCACCATTACTGAGATCATTTACAACCAGCAAGATCCTGTGCTGGCATTGAGGGAGGCTGTGCCAGAGGTTTTGGATTTTGGACAAGTCACACCGAAATTATCCTGGCAGGAAGATGGGCTGGATCAAACTCCTTGGATTGCCCAAATCCTACTCTCTTGTTGGTGAGATGGAGCTGAGATCAGAGAAGGAGCCACAGCCAGGGCTCTGTGCCCTCCAGGGCTGCTGAGATGTGGCCATATGGGCACGGGAAGTGGGTTAATCCCTGTGCTCCAGGGCTTGTCCATGCTGCCTCCCACAGCCTCACACCCAGACACCTGCTGGGGCAGGGACCAGACAGAGAAACAGAACTATGAAATTGTTACGATTGGAAAAGACCTTTGAGATCAGCAAATTCAATCCTCAACCACCACCACATTCACCACTAACCCCAGTCCTCAAGCACCACATCCACATGGGTTTTGAACACTTCCAGGGATGGGAACTCCACCACTGCCCTGGGCAGCTGTGCCAGGGCTTGACAACTTTCTGCAAAGAAATTTTCCCCAATATTCAGTCTAAACCTCCCCTTGCAACTTGAGGCCATTTCTTCTCATCCTGTCACTTGTTATCTGGGAAAACAGGTTGACCCCCACCTGGCTACAACCTCCTGTCAGCCTGCTCTGGGTCCAGGTACCCTGGATCCCGCTGGCACAGCTGGGCACCCTGGATCCTGCTGGCACAGCTGGGCACTCTGCAGCCCACCCAGCAAGGAGCCAACATCTCCTCTCAGCCTACAAGTGCCACCTCAGCTCCTCATGAGGCTCATCCCAGCCAGCCCTGCAATGGTGAGGGGACACAAAGGCTGTTCCAGAGCCAGGACAAGGGGCACAAACCTGCCCAGCCTACAAGAGGGAGAGCTGTTTGCTCATCCTGGTCCCACAAGGGTTTCACAGGGAACACATCCCCATCCCCTGTGCCTCTCCCTTTCCCTGGCATCCCTCACCCCAACCCCGGCGGTGCCACCCTGACCTTGGAGGGCACCCAGGAGAGGTGTTACCTGCGGGCAGCGCCCGAGGCCACATTGCTGGCAATGAGGGAGGTGGTTTTGCGGAGGCTCTTGCTGAGCTCCTCGTGGCTGCGGGGCACGGAGCTGGCGCGGGTGGAGACCAGGAGCCGCTCCTGGTGGTCCTCGCTGCGGCTGCGGCGGAGCCGGTTGCTGTGATGCTCGCTCTTGGAGCGGCACAGCTTGCTGATCAGGCTCTGCGACACCACCTCGTCAAAGCGCTGCCGGTGCTTCTTGGGGATGAAAATCCTGGCAAATGAGGCAAGGGAAGACAGTGAGGGACAGGGCCGTGGCAGCTGTGGCACTGAGCTCTGCAGCCAGGCATCCCTGGGAAGGAAAGAGCAGAACCCCTCGTGTGCTCTTGGCTTCAGCCCTCCCAGAGCTGTAAATGCCAGGACTGCGGTCACCAGGGGTGCTGGGGACACCAGGGGTGCTGGGGACACCAGGGGTTCCGGGGTCACCAGGGGTGCTGGGGACACCAGGGACAGCAGCTGTACCTCTCCTCCCACCCCATGCACAGCTCCATTGGAGTGATGACATCAGACCCTTCATCCAGACCCACTTCTTACCCAGCACACTGTGGGACCCCCAAAATGTTGCTCTCATCTCCTGCCCCAGGCTCTCTGCTGGGACCCCACACTCCTTGGCTCCAGCCTGGAACATTCTCACAGTCCCGTGCCCTCCACAGCCAGGCAGGAGCCCTGTGGCCCTTGGGAGATGTTGGTGCTGCAGGGATGGGCACGGTGACACAGCAGGCAAGGGGACGCCACTGGGAATTCACTCTGTCTCAAGTCACCTCCCCTCTGCCTGGCAGGAGCTCCCACCTCAACCAAGGTGAAGCCCATAACACCAGCAGACACTTTTCCTTTACCTTCTGCCATCACAACAGTGAGACACTGACACCTCCTCCCTTACCCCTACCCTGTGTTCTCACATTTAGGGGCTTCTGGAGGAGCTGTTATCGCTGAGTGTTTCTATAGCAACCCCTCCCTCACCTCGAAGCTGTGGCCGCTCCTCAGACAAAACCATCTCGTGAGGTTCATTAGCGCTCCTCACCTCCCCTCACCTCCCGGTGTTACCACAGCCCCACTGGGGTGTGAACACACTCCCGGCTAACTGGGACCGCATCTCCCACGGGAGAGGGAACTGCTCCAAACTGGTGCCAGAGGACCCGGAGGAACCTGCTCCGAGGGGCTGCCCCAGCTGGGCACAGCTGGATGGGCTGGGGGAGACCCCCAGGGCTCCCTCGGGCAGCTTCCCCAAGGAACACCGAAACCTGGGGGAAGCCAGAGGAGGAGGAAGAGGAGGCTTCAAATCTACCAGAACCAGGACATCTTTATTTCCCCCCAACAAAAGGCAGAACTCAAAACAAGGGCTGCTGCAGGAGGAGACAGATCTCAAGCCACCCGAGGCTGGCAGATGCTCACGCAGAGCATTTGGTAACAATTTAAAATAAGTAACACACTGGTGCAATTCCCAGGCGATTTGTGATTAAGTAGCAACTAGAAAAGAATGAAATTGTGCTAATAAATGGTTCACCCAGCCGTGAGCTGTAGGACAGGGCAGCCACAGCCCTGGGGCAGGGGAGGATGTAGGTCCCCCACACCTCTGCCTCAGGCTGGCACCCACCAGGGAGAAGTCCAGGTTCCTCACAGGCAAAATGAGCACAATCCCATTTAACTGGCCAAATTAAATCGGCCCTGCTTGTTCCAGCAGAGCTGTCCCACTTTACAACAACCTCTGCTTCCCCATCGTGCTGCCAGACACCAGGAGTGAGAGGCACAGCTCCCTGCCCAGGCAGGAGGACACACTTAAGGGCTGCACCATGGCTTGGGGCTGGAAGCACCACGCTGCCTCAGCAAGGAGACAACGGAGTGACTGTACAGTCTCATTAAACACGCAAAATAGTTCCTTTCTGCAAGCCCTGGATGGCCCCTCGCTGCAGTGCTGCTCGGGGATCCCTGATCTCCCCGGTGCCCTGTGCTTCAGGGGGTGCTGGCTCCCAAAACGTGTGCCCAGGTCTGCTCCTTCACAAGGGACCCCCCAAAGGCAGCACTGGGGGGTCGTTAGCGTGGATGCCTCCCACGGTACCACCCATGCACTGGCACCAGCACCAGCCCAGGGCAGATGGTACCCGAGGCTTTGCAGAATCCTACTATCCCGTGGGATAGACCTGGCTCTGCCCATCAGCATGACACCGAGCAACAGCCCCCAGCTGGGACATCCCTCTCCCAGCAAATCCCACCGGGATTCACAGACCATGGATCACCCACCCCGTTTGGGGAGGTCACCCTGGAGCAGCGGCACAGCCAGACAGCGCTGACCTTGTGCCTCCTCTTCCTCCTCCTGGGGTGCTCCAGGTCAGCCCTGGCTCTGTTTCCTGTTGGAGAGGGGATGGGAAAGGCATCCCTATCCCTGGGCACTGCAGCCCTGTGCCCGCTCCGTTCCCGGGCAGGGTGTGCTGAGCCCCAGGGCACCAGCCCTGCTCTGCAGCAGTTCGGCACCTGCTCAGGAGAATCCAGTCTGCTCCAGCACACAGAGGGGAATTCAGGGCATTTTCCAGGCCAGAAGAGACCCCGGAGGGTCCAACCTCCTTCGCTTTTACCCCCATCCCTGAAGCAGCCTGGCCAGGACAGTGGCACAGTGCCATGAGTGGGAAACCCTCTGCCACTGCCCAGTACCTGTCCCCAGTGCTCAGCTCCTTCTTGGGGCTCACTTTGGCGTGTTCAGCACATCTCACTCTGTGTCACCCTCATGTCACACTGGGTCACACACTGGGTCACTGGCCCCCCACCTTTGGGGCAGACAGTCCCCCTCCTGCAGCCCACCCTTGCTGGGAGCTGCCTCCCCCATTTCCCAGCCCAGCACTCTGGAGAATCCCCTCTCCCACACGCACATATCCTGCAGTGGGTGCTGAGCTCACCTGGACAGTCCCACCCCGGAATGCTGAGACTCCCCGGGGCAGGATGTGTCCCCTTGGGAGGGCAGCAGGGGCTGCTCCAGCCCAGGCTGGAGGTGGGGGAAGATGCCCCAAGTTTGCTCAGAACTCACGCTCAGCCAGGCTGGAAGTGACGGGTCCCCGGGCCCTGCTCCATCACACCCAGCACCCCCAAACCCCCTCCTCACCACCCACCCCTTGGCTGCCCACGCTCATGGGCACGAAGCGGGCCCACATGGGCTCTCCCCGCTGCTCCCCAGCCCTCCAAACCCCAGTTTTTCACCTGAGCTTTGCCCAGCTCCCCCCAGCAGCCTGTGCCAGCGCTGGGGTGGGCACAGGGCAGTGCCAGGGCTGCCCAGTGCCTCAGCAGGATCCCCACAGCCATCGCGGGGATGGGCACGAGGCTGTCCCAGCACACCCCACGCGGGACAGCGGGGCAGGGACACGTACCGAAAATGCCGAGAGAAACTCCGGTCCTTGCCCATTTGTCGGGGTGCGGCGGGAACAAAAGGGAGAGAGACGCTTCAGATCCTCATGCAGCTGAGCCCCAGCCCCGGCGGGATGCAGGAGCCGCAGGGAGCGCCAGCGGTGCCAGCTGTGCCAGCGGTGCCAGCGGTGCCCCCGCCGTGCCCGGGCAGTGCCGGTACACGGGCACCGTGTCAGCCCCAGGGCTCAGCCCTGCCTTTACCATCCACCGAGAGCCCCGGCCGTGCCCTCGGTGCCAGCGCTGCCCTCCCCACCCGGCTCGCAGCCACCAGCGCTCTCTCTTCCCCCAAAAACTGCAGTCGCTGTGATTTCCAGCTCGAAGGATCTCGTAACAGAAAGGAGGGCACGGCTCGGCGCCGAACTCCGGGGGGATGCCTCGCTGCCGCTAATTAGTTGACTTCTAAAGTGCTTCTGTTTAAATTACGTGCTGCTGTAAGGGGTGAGAAACCTTAAAGGCACCGGGTGTGTGGATGTGGGCGTGGAGGTGGAGCGGCCGGGCTGGGCCGGGATCAGCCCCAGGACCAGAATCCTGGGCCCAAAATCCCCCCCGGAGCATCCTGAACCCCCAGGGTAACACAGCAGCACTTTGCAGGAGGAATAAAAGATAAAACCCCATCTCTAATTTAAATAACGCCATCTTTAAGCACAGCGCTGGCGTTTGATGAAGAGGATGTGAAGCTTCCCACAGCTGCCAACATCAGATAAAATCTCCAGGTAGTAGCAAAGGAAGGAAAAATGAAAAATGCATGGTTTAGCCCCAAAACAACTAGCAAAGACCTGACCTTGACTCTGTTAGTTGTGCAGAAAAACACGTTCCAAGGTGGATTAAAACACTGAGCTACACTTGGATTATGTCTGAGCTGTGCTGTGGAATCAGATACTGGTCTCGAAAAGCCCTTCTGCCCTGGTTAAATGCTAAAATTTGGGAGAGAAAACTCTTGTTGGCTTTACCCATGGAACAGGAATTCTGCTTATGAACCTCAAATTCTGCTTCTCAAACCTCACCTACCCATGTGCATGGGAGGGGAGTCACAGCCTGGTGTTGGCCTCCAGCACCAGCAGCTCCCACAGCACCTCTGGAGCCTCCCCAGCACGAGTGGGAGCCGCTCCAGCCCAGCAGCAAGCACGGAGCTGTGATTTCCACGGGGGCTGCTCTCCCGTTATGCCATTGCTGGGAGGCTCCATAATCACCCATCTGGCTGCAGATGTTTTGCAGATGGGACTGTCATTATCATTAAATAGGAATGAAGGTGCTTTTCCGCCTGGGAGTGCAGACAGGGTGGAGTGCAGTGTCCTTGCACCCGGGCTGGGAGCCCCTTGCAGCCCTTCCCCAGCCACCCAGCTCATCCCTGGGGACTGCCCAAAACCCCTGACAGCTTTTGGGGAGGGTCATGATGAAAGATCCCTCCCACAGCGGTGCCACAGCCTGTGCCTGGCAGGGGTCCCCGTCCCCATCAGCAGCAGGACCCTGGGGTGCTCTCACCTGTCCCAAATCCCATGTCTCTGTGCCCAAACCGTGCTGTGCACCAAGAGCTGGTGCCTTTGTCCCTGCCCTGGCAGGGAAGGGCAGCCCCACAGCTGACAGGGGGACAGAAACCTTCAAAGGAAAAAAAGTACCAGAAAGGCTTTTTCTGCAGCTTCCACTCTGCTGGGTGGGAATCGGGGACAGTGGCCAGGTCAGGGGGTGCAGATGGCACTCAGTGCCACCCCACCCTCACTGACAAGTCCCCAGACCTGCTGTGACACAACGGGGGAGACACAGCCAGCCTCAGCCTGGTGTCCCCTGTGTCCCACACCAGCAGCCCACACCAGACCTGAGGTGCAGGGACCTGTGTGTCCCCCACTTTTCAGAGCCACACCTGCTGCCCCCCACCCACTTTCTGCCTGGAACAGCAGCACAAAAGCAGCTTTCCCTGTTTTCTTTAAGACACTGGGAAACTCAGACCAAGTAACCACTTCCCCAAACAAAAGTTGGGACTCCAGCAGGGTGCAGGTGGGCCAGGCTGATCCCATCTGCATCCCAGCCAAAGGAAATTAATCTCCTATCAGGAGATTTTGCACTGAGGCATTTTGGTTATGACCTATTTGAACTCCACCAATAAAAAAGGAACTCGCTCCCAATTGTCTCACTGGTGGCACGTTTTGTTCCCTGCTGCCCTAATTCCCTTTTTTTTTGGGCAGTTGAGCATATGCTGGGCTATCAGATTAGGGATTTTTTTTTAAATGGAAGCAAACAAGAGCTGCTTTTCCTGCATTACTGTCCTGCCATCCTGGTGGTTTCTGAGGGGGAATGCTGGGGCCATGGACAGGAGGACAGTGTCCCTGTCACCACCAGCGGCTCAGGGGGGGTCACAGATGCTGCATCAGTATCCAAGAGAGCCTGGAAACTCCCCCCAGCCCTGGAGGAGTGGGGATGTGGAGGGGGGCTGACAAGTAGGGAAGCAGCACAATCCAGAATATATAAATCCTGAATGGCTAAAATGAAATTTCTTATCCAAGCACGGTCACAGATGGTTGGAGTAGTTTAATATGGGAACGCGCCAAGCGATTTTATTGCCGTGAAAAACAAGCTGAGACAAATAGATTGTGTTGGGAGCATTATTAACAGGAATCTCTCCCATAATAAGGGAACCCCTGAGGGGCAGCGATTTCATCTGTGTCAGGGAGCAGAAGTGACTGTGATGAGAGCAGGCTCACCTTGGCCCATCACAGCACCCTCTGACATTCCCAAAGGAGAAAGGGGCAGGAGCAGGGGCTGCTCGGGAGGCAGACAGAGCATAACCAAAGCAGTGAAGTACAAACTACATCAAACTATCCTCCCTGCTGTACTGAAGCACAACATGACTTACAGGAGAGCCAAGATAACATCTCACAGTGTGAACAGCCCCAGAGTTATCCCCCAAGGATGCAGCAGGGTGAGGGGCTGGGTGTGATAACCATCCCCTTATTCCAGTCCAGGTTATCAGGACAATATCTGTGTAACCATCAATGCCGATGGTACATTCACCAGCATTGTGGGTCAGTGGGGAGGAAGATATCTGTGTTTCCTACCAATTCTACAGCAAACAGATGTTTTTAACCTAAACAGCTCTGCCAGGAGCTGGTGCACACACAGCCCAGCACACACAGCCCGACACAAGGAGCCCTGACACGGCCAAGGGGAGCAGAGAAGACAAACCCCCCCATGCCCCGGGGCCAGACCCCGGCTCTGACATTGCAGATGATGGAATAACCCAAATCAGAGCTTCCCTCTCCCAGCGCAGTCCCTGACAGAGCAGCTCCGAGGCCATACGGATGCTAAGAGTTAATTAACTTCTAGCACGCCTTGTTTCTGCAGCGCCAGGAACTGATAGATTCCAGAATTAACCTGATTTAAACCCATTTCCCTCATTCCCAGGAAAGGTGCGTTTGTTACTCACCCGAGACAGCTCATCTTCCCCCCTTGCAGCCGGATTTCAGCATCCTTCAGCAGAACTACAACTGTGCACTTTGCCTACACACATCAGCCATATGGGCAGGGGATGGGAGTGGGGAGGACCCGGCGCAGCACGTGCATTATCCCTACTATCCACAACCAAACAGATGAAAAAATGTCAGCAAATTAAAATCTGCAGGAGCTTAATTCCGGGCAAATGGGATGAAATCCATTTGAGATAAAAAGAAAGGGGAAAAAAAATCCAGTACTGGAAAAGCCCAGCTCGAGGACAGAGTGTCTGCAGCCCCGGGTGGATCCGTGTGCTGAGTCGGGGGGTCTCGGGTTCTGCTGAGCAGCAGCACTTTGCAGGGAGCCCAGGGAGGGGACAGCAGGGAGGGAGGACAGCCGGCAGCAGCAACAGCCCGAAAATAAATCCAGCTGGTGCAGAGGGAAGATCCAATCAGGCCAGCGGAAGGGTCAGTGGGGACGGGGACATCCCGGCCGCCTGGCTCTGCATGGCAGGGGTCACACTGTCACCCACGGCCACCACCACTGTGACCCACAGCGGGGCTTGGCCAGCTGTCCTGGGCCAGGAGATCGGGGGGGACCCGTGTTGGCATCACCCCAACATCCCCCCCAGCCCCTGGCTGATGGCACTGCCAGTGCTGGAGGGAAGTGGCTCATCCCAGCCCTCTGAGGGCTCCTCTTCCCCAGGCTCTGCAGGGCAGCAGGCACGGGTGACACCAAGGGCTGGGGGCTGTGGGACTGTCCCCCACATCCCGGGTGGAAACGGCGCTCAGAGAGCTGGTCACAGCCTCGCAGGGATGCTCGGGCTGGTCAATGGGGAACCCCCGTGGTCCCAAGTCCTTCATGGGGTTTCCCACAGGACAAGTCCCAAGACACTCACTGGGCCAGCTCCGATAGGCTCTGCCCTCCCAAACTGCACCCACACCAGTGCCCTGTGCCCTGGGGACAGTGTGACAGCCACACCAGCACCCCCAGAGTGGCACCCCAGCCCCAGACACAGCATCAGAACTGGGACCCTCCCTGTATGAACCCCCCCATGACCCTTGCCCAGCCCCAGCGTGCAGACCCCAAACCCCTCCTCAGTCACCAAGGGACTGAGCCATGTGGAATTCAGCCAAGGAATTCACAGCATCCCTAAATCCAGAGCACCCAGAGCCATTCACACCTTCAGTGAGAGTAAAAGCACAGAAAGCTCTTACTTGGAAGCAAACTCGTAGGACAGGAGACCCCGGGATCAGCATCTGGATCAGGCACAGCAGCACACACAGCACTGCCCCCCCAGCACCCACAGCCAGGAAACCTGCTCTCCAAAGCACCTTTTTTATCTATTTTCTTGACTTCATTACATTAAGATTAGGCAGTAAATCTTTTCCCTGAGCTAAATATTTCATTTCCATTAAATCCAGATTAGCTGCCTGATCTACGGCACCTCTTGCCCAGGCCCTGGCATTAACCTTTCACACGGGCAGAGGGCAACCAGAGGTTTTGACCCCATTATTGGGGGACTGTAATATGGTGCTACCCCATGGCATCATTGGGTGGCCACAGGGTTTGACCCCATTATTGGGGGACCAGAACATGGTGCTTGGGCATAGAGCAAGCTCTGCTGCCCTCGGGGCAATGGGGGCAGCAGGTCCAGCCACGCTCCCCTCACTGACATGGGGATTGCTGGGATGGGGACACCCTGGGGGAAACCCACTGTGCCCCCCGCAGAAGGGCTTGGGTCCAGAAGAAGATTTGGACACTTACTCAAATCCCCTCTGTGGGGGGACATAATCCCGTATAATTCCCCAGGGATGATGACAAAGGGGATATCCGAGGCATTTCCGTGGGTCTTGCTGGGGAAAGAATTTTCCTGAATTGTGGGGGTGGGTTTCTTTTTTTATTTAGTTCAGGGAGATGGCTCAGACCTGGCTCAGTGACATCCATCCCTGCCCCCAGCCCCAGCTGTCTGCAGGTCGGGTCCCTCCAGGATGCTCCGTGGGGACAGGACAGCGGGGACAGGGGCACCTGGACAAGGTGAATACGGGCAGCTGGTGGTCCCCTCCACACCCTGGCCCTGCAGGGGTCTGTGCCCATTGTCCCCAGGTATGGGGGGACTCTGGGGGACCCACATGCAGTCACAGCAGGGCAGGGGGACACTGTGTGACCAGGGCCACCAACCCACTCCCCCCATCCTTCCCACCGCCAGCCTGGCACGGGGCTGTTGTTATGGAAACAGGAAGATCTTGCAATTCCACTGATTAAAGCAGGAATTGGAAAGCCGGGCCCAGAGCGGGGCCAGATGGAGCCCTGATTCCCTAATGGCCATCGTCTCAGCCTGCCCATAATCCCACCACGTGTCCCTGTGCCACCACCAGCTCCGTCCCCCCTGTTGGCCGCACTGTGGAGGAGCAGTGGCTGCTGCACCAGGGGCTCAAGGGGTGCTGGGGACCCCGACCCCAAGGCAGGTATTGCCAGAGCACCCTGGGGTGTGTGACCACTGCCTGGCACCCTGGGCAGCCCATGGTCCCAGCAGAGACCCCCCAGCTGCTCCTGCTGTCAGCAGCCCTCACCAAGCCCTCGCCTTCCTCCAGCTCTCACCCTGCAGGACTCAGTTTATCTTTTGGCCAGGCTCTTGGAGAATTTCCAGTGGTTCTGCAGTTAATCCCATCTCCCATCCCAACAACTACGAGGAACAGGAGCCACATCTCCTGCTGCGGGCAGAGGTGGCTCCGTGGGGCCAGTGACCTGGCAGGGAGGGGGATGACCAGCAATTGGAGGTCCAGCCATTCATCCAGGCTGGTGGGCACAGGGATGCCAGGCTGCGATACCCCCAACCTCAGCTCAGCTGTCCCTTGGAAAGGGAGCTGGCATCTTCCTGACCCCTTCCCAACAGGAACCTGCCCACCCACGGCTGCACCGCTCAGCACTGCTCACTCCTCACCAAGGGGCAGAGGAAAGGGTGCCTGTGGTTTGGTGGCACCAGGCAGTGTGGAGGTGGCATCTCATACCTGATGTTGTCAATGAGGTGCTGGTGGGACTCCTGGGTGAGGACCATGCAGAGGGCATACGCCAGGCACTCCACCTTCCTCTCAGCCGCATACTGCTTGAGGACAGTGAACACCTTCTCCTTGAGCTCTGGCTGGTCACCGAGGATGTCATCCACCTGCCATGGGAGAGCCAGGAGAGGAGAGGGAAGAGCCCTGAGCACTGGAGTGGTGAACATGCACATGGAGGGACTGCCATGTGGAGAACGTGCCCAGCTCCCTGCAGCACCTGCTCAGACAGTGAGGAGGGCACCACGCAGGGAGGAGAGGGGACTTCAGACATCAGCCCTTCCCACAGGGCCACTGTGGGGTCACATACAGCCCTGGAATTGCTGTTCCAAGCATTTCACGGGAACAGATGCAAGACCTCAAACTCTGTGGGGTCACAAGTGGCCCCCCAGGAGAAGCTCTGGCACAGATGGGATGGGATCAGTCTGGAGTCTGTCTGGCAGAGGACACTGCACTGGGCTTTTGGAGCTATTTAAGCTTCAGCCTTCATCTCTCACTCCCTGACCCCCACGGACAGCACTCCCCTGCACTGGGGAGCTGCTGGGAAGTGGGGAGAGGGAGTGGGAAGGTGAGCACCAGCCCTGGAAACAGCCCCAGCAGCTCCTGTCCTCTCCACCTGGGACAGGCAGAGTAATTACCTAATTAGCATCGAGCCAATTACAGGCATGGGACCCTCCTTATTCACCTCTTCTCAGGCTGGGGGGTCTGTCCCTTTTCCTTGGGCAGTGGGATCTGGTCCCTCGTCTGGAGCACGTGCATGGGATGCTGGAATGCCCTGTGACTGCCCCACCGTACCTGTGCGTGTTGGATCTTCCTTCAAGGTGATGTTTTTGTGTTAACAGCAGGTTTAACTGCTGGATTTAACAGTAGGAAGTGGGGAGAAGCCCCTCACCCATCCCTGGGGCACTGGGCGTGTGTGTGCAGGGCTCTGGATGCACCCCTGTGGTGGCACCTGGCTGGGGAAGGGGAAGAGCCGTTTCTTCCAGGTGTTTGTCCCACTTGGCAGCTCCCTGGGGGGGCCAACACCAGCACTGTGACCCCCACACAGCCCCCCCAGTGCTGCAGGCTCTGCACAGGCACTGCAGGAGCTCCCAACAGTGGCAGAACTTCAAGGTCACCGAATCTGGGGCAGCCACAGCAGTGGCGTCCCCAGGCAGGCTCGTGAGTGTCTCAGTTCCCAGGTCCAGCAGAGGAATGACAGACTGGTGTTCCTGCTGGGATGGATCCCAGTGGGCTGCTGTTGAATTTTTGCTGGGGCTGAGATCCAAGGGCTTGGTGGATGGGAATCACAGAATCATTAAGGTTGGAAAAGACTTCCCAGACAATCGAGTCCAACCTGTGACTGATCCCCACCGTGTCAGTCAGACCAGAGCACTGAGTGCCACATCCAGTCATTCCTTGAATACCCCCAGGAGCAGTGACTCCCCCACTATGGGAGTGCTGCCACCCTGCATGCAGTCCCCACAGTGTCCCCAAGCCTGCAGGGGACAAGAGGAGATGTTGACCTGGAACTGAGACCATGAGCACCTCCATCCCTTCCTGGTGATGCCCTCAGGCTGCTGGGACACTGGAACAGCTCAGCTCCAGGCAGGTGAGATTCAGCCCGGGGCTCTGCTGAATGAAGGAGGCTGGGAAAAAGTGACCTGTGGGCAGTGCAGGTGTGAAATACAAGCCACAACACCCTCCGACCTTCCAGCCTCACAGCCGGGTGTTTGCAGCACCAGCAGCACCTGCCAGAGCTGAGCTCCCAGGTAAATGAGCAGGTAAAGCACCCTGCTGGGTTTATTATTTTCTACATCAAGTGAAAAAATGAAGCCACTTCAGACATCTGTGCTGTTCATTCCCTCTCGAGAGGCATTTGCCAGCTGAGCTGTGCTCCAGCACCCAGGAGCCAGTGGCACATGTGCTCTGCAATCCTGTTTCTGTCCAGGCCGTCTGGGGTTGTCACCGGTGGCTTTGCTGGGCAGGTAAGGGAGGTGACAGAGGTGCTGATGGGGTTGTTCACTGCTCAGCAGGGAAAGGAGGTGGCAGAGGTGTGGGTGCTCATTCTCAGCGGGGCAGGGAGGGAACAGAGGCACTGATGGGGGTATTCACAGCATCTCAACTACCTTGCTCTCCTGTGATCACTCAGGAATCTTTTCCTTGGCTTAATGTGGCTTCATGAGGTGGAGGCGGCGCGGAACAACCTCCCCTCCTCGTTAATCTCCTGTAATCAGCAGGTATCTGTTTCCCTTGCAATGCTCAGCCCTATGAATCCAAACCTCAGTGTGTATTTGTGAATCTTTAATGTAGAAGCTGACTGAGGGGATTCGTCTGATACCCACAGATCTCTTTATGGATGTCTTGTTCCTTTATTAACTCAGGATCAAAAAAGCCCCACCAGCCTGATTATTTTCATAACAGCATTTTAAAAGGCTACTTTGAAATGGAAATTAGAAAGATTGAAAAAACAACTGTGATCAAATTTCTAATTAGCAGGAGGCGATGTGTTTGGTAAAATACCCACTAGGAAGCTTTTGGGAACACAATGAAGATGTAATCACATTGATGTGTTCCCTTTTGCAACAAAGTAAGAACCCTGATGTCTGCGGGGTGACAGGCTCAGACTTTGAAGGGACATCCAGACACGCAGCAGAGCAGGATCCGCCCCTATCCTCCCCAACCTCTAGTAGTGCTAAGGAATAAGTCCTTGGGGTCACCCCCAGGGATCTCCAAGTCCTTCGCAGCACCCATCTGTCCTCCCAAGTCATTCTCAGCCCCTTCTCTCGGGTGTCCGTGCCCCAAATCCGCACCCCAGCCCAGAGCCCGAGGCAGGAGCATCCCTTACCCGAGCACGCCCCAAAGCTGAGCTCAGGGGGTGCCAGACCCGCAGCTCCCGTCCCCCCCCGGCCTTACCTTCCTGCTGAACTCCTGCGCCTTGTGCCTCCTGTCCCTGCTCGCGGCGTGCCCCGGGCCGGGCTCGGGGTGCCCTCTCTGCGGCCGCAGCAGCGCGACCCGCAGGGCTCGCCCTCGGCACGACCCCACCAGCGCCGCCGCCGCCTCGGGCAGCTCCACCGGCATCCCCTCCACCTCCAGCACGTAATCCCCGGGCTCCATCCCGCAGGCGGCCGCGGGGGACCGGGGGCTGACGGCGGCCACTCGCGGGGGGCTGCCGCTCTCCAGCTCGAAGCCGAATCCTCCCCGCGGGCCGGGCGGGATGCGGGCGCGCTGCAGGCGGGACACCACGCCGATGCTCGGGGGCACATTGCGGCAGCGCCGGGCCAGCGCCAGCAGCGCCTCGCAGCCCAGCGACCCCACGGGCTGCCCCTCGAGCTCCAGCACCTCGTCCCCCGGGCGCAGCCCCGCCAGAGCCGCGGCGCTGCCCTCCTGCACCCGCACGATGTAGCACGGGCCGCAGCCGCTTAGCTGGAAGCCGAAGGACTCGGGCCAGCCCTGGTTGGTTGCCGGCATGGCTGTGACTGGAAAAGAAAGAGGGAAAGAAAGTTGTGGTGGCTTTTCCACCTTTAACGATAGTTCCCGTAGGTGCCACGTGGATGCCATCGGGTGTGGGGGGTTCTAGTCTGTGCTGTCCCCACCATTGGAAATGCCCCGAGATACTGTATTTCCCCAAGATTTCCCTAAAATAACAGCTTTGATTCTTCTGTCACTGGCTGCTGGCAGTGCCATTAGCAGTGAGGAGGCCACGGTGGCTGGAAACGTTGGGGCTATGTGTGGCACCCAGACCATGGCCTGGCACAGCTTGTGTCTCTCCTCTCAGTGGTGCCCACCTGCCCCTTCTCCCCTGGAGATGCATTTAGGCATCTGTGTGTGTTCATTTCTCTGGGAAAATGACTATTTAATTTTTCTGGCAAGTCACATTAATGAACAGATGATCCAAGAACTTAAACCAGCCTGATTTTAACCAGCTTTTCTCAACACTCAATATTTCAGCTGTTTGCCACTACAAAGTTACTTCAAATCCATCAGAATTTGCCAGATCCTCCCATCTCTCCTGAGAGCATTTCTTTGTGCCTCCCCATCCTGTGTGTGGATTGTCCTGATGGCAGCATCCTGAAATGGCAAGATGAGGACTTTCAGAAGGACTTGTTTGCAGTTCCTGTGAAGGGTTCAGCCGGGCTCCGTGGATGCTCAAGGAGAAATCAGGCACATCAGAACTGAACATCTGCAGGAGTCATCTTTGCCCAAGGTAAATCCGCCCAGCTGATGTGCACGGTGCACTTGGCTGCTCTTTCCATGCTGCTGATGTCCAGATGACCTCCCTGTGATGTGCAAATGCCCACACCATCCACTGACCCTTGCTAAAATAATTCACATGTAGTTTTCTTCTTCATTTGATCCTGCTTGTAAAAATGCTTTTCACTCCCATGTTTATTCCATCCGTGTTACTGAACATACAGGTGTGTTCTTCAGATCAAAAAGCCTCGAGCAGGCACAGAGCTCAGCAGCATTCAGGGTGGCTTTTGGGGTGTCTGCCCCATGACTGGGTAGTCCAGGGCGTCCCAGTTTGCTCCAGTCTGTGCTCCTGCAAGCACAACAAAGGCACACCTGCACCCCTCCACCTCATCTCTGCTGGGGCAGTTGGCTCTCTGGGCTCTGATTTGAATGACCAAAGCTCATTTCTTCTGCTCTTTAGACCTGGGAAATTTTGCTCAAAATCCAGTGCTGCTGAAAACACTGTTTATTACCCAATTCCAGGCCAGGGAATTGGGTTAGAGGGCACCAATTGGCCTGGAATTGGGTAATAAACAGTGTTTATGATTGGGTTAGAGGGCACCAGAAGTGCCACCTTCAACAGGAGACATTAATAAGGACCAATACACTGTCACCACACTAACATTCTAAGTGTAATAATCTCATCCCCCTTCGTGCAGCAGTGCTGGTCAAATGCTACCTAAAAATCAGGGACCACTGTTCTTACTTAAAGGGGAAACAAAGCTGTTTTCTACATTAACAGTGTGGATGTCAAGGATCAGAGAGGAAGAGTTGAGACTGAAGCATGGGACAAGTCTGGCAGCAGCGGGATGAAATCCATCTGCAACCCAACACCATCCCTGGGGCTGTTACCACAAGTTTGGGCAGCTCCAGCAAGAGCCCAGTAAGCACTGGGACAGCACCAGCAGCCCTGCCCTGGGCTGAGCTCCGGGGAAAAGCCCAGCAGAGCAGCGGGGAGCCGCACCCCCTTCCACCTCTGCATCCATCGGCTCGAGCACTTACAGAAGTCCGCGGCCATCCGAGGGCTCTCAGCGGCACCAGGTTTGTCCTGCTAAGGGGTCGCAGCTTTCTCCATCCTCCTCCATCACCCTTGGAAGTGCATCCCACGTACCCGCAGGGCTCCTGGGGGCATCTTCCCGGCTCCCCTGCCCTCGCTGCAGCCCCCGGGGTTGGGGCAGAGCTCTCGCTGGTCCAGGGGTGGGCAGAAGGACTGCAGCACCCGGGCAGTGCCAGGCAGGGTGTGACTGCTCCTTCCTGACCTGCTCAAGGGATCCCTGTGCCTTTCTGGCTGCTCCGGGTCAGCCCCAGACACGCGCAAAGGTCTTTCTTGCCTTTTCCTTTCCTAATTAACTTTATTGCCATCGCAAAGAAAAGCGTGCACAGACTAATTGCCGTGCTCGTCCTGGCTGAGCCTGATGCTGACCTGAGCTTGCAGATCTGGGGGGAATTAGGAGCTGGAAGGAGGGAAAACAGATTAGTGCCCGTGGAGGGAAATCCTTTACCCACAGGGCAAATCTGAAGCGACAGCACTTTGCAAAGCAGCAGGGACACAGCGCTGGGGGCCTGGGCGTGTTGGGACCTCACCGGCCCCACTGGCAACGTGAGCGGGACACAGGATTTTGGGAGCACAACTAACACGTGGTTTGCTGCAGGGATTTGGAGTCTGGACCAAATTTGGGGCTCGCCAGGAGAGCCATCCGCAGCCAGGCTGCTCCATGCAGGACAGCAGGGGGTCCTCACAGCCGAGTGTTTGGCCGCAGAGACCCCCATGCTGGCACCAACTGTCCCTTAAGCTGCTATTTCTGATTTTCTCCTGGGTTTCCTCAGCACTCGGGGATCCCACGGCTTAGCACGCTAAGAGGTTTTAGGGAATTACACGTCCTGCTGCGGCACCGGCGGGAGGGGCATCTGCATCTCTTCATGGACCACACCGCGATCCAGCCTTCCCTTGGCTCCGGCAGCCTTGGGATGGGTGGGGAACAACCTCTCTGGGCACCCCGGGAGAGCTGGCAAGGGATCAGGTGGAGCCTTAGGAAGGAAGGAGAGCTGCAGGGACCTGCTCTGCCCAGCCTGAGGGTCAGCACCATGCAGTGGAGGGTCTTCCTCCCACTCGTGTCTGTCATGGTCATACATGTCACTGCTGCAGGGCATTGGAGCCCTCCTTACCCCCACTCCTCCTCCTCCTCCTGTCCCCTCCAGCTTCTTTCTGGCAGGTTTTGCTACACTAATCTCCCTGAGGATTGATCCTCAGGCACAGGAGGATCTGCCCTCCTGTGCTGACACAGACACACACACTCCTCCTACAAAGCTCAGGGCCTGTCCTTACTATTTCCTGACCCCATAGACAAAACTGCAATGAATTCTGTTTTCTTTTCTTTTTTTTTTCCCAGACAGTAATTGCTTCTTTTCCCTCCATTTTAAAGTGACTGGAGCATTTTAAACACTGATAGTGAATTTTAATCCATGCAAGAAAGGAGGTCTGGGATCCCAAGTGAATGGAGAGTTTCCTTGAAGATCTTCTGCCAGATTTCCACCAGCCAAGGCTTTTTAAGTGATTTTCACAGTGCTCGAACTGGATGAGCTTCATCTCTCTCAGTCTCAACCTCTGTTAAGGTATTTGCTGGCTGGTTTGTCCTTGAGCACAGATGGTAAGGGCACCAGAGTGGATGAGCTCCTGGGCAGTGCTGGTGCCAGTCCCAGCAGTGCCAGTGCTGGTCCCAGTGTGGTGGCACTCCCTGCAGCTCCTGCCCTGGCTGTGCCCATGGACCTTGGCACACAGACCCTGCCTGTTCACCCACAAATAACCCGCCACGTGCCCACCCTTGTGCCCTCCTGTGCTGCCAGACTCACCAAGTGACACCCGATGTCCCAAACCGACCTATTTCTGTACTTGCAGAAATTCTGACGTCTCGGTAGGGTGGGAAAAAATGGCTTTCCCCAAACTCCCTCCTCCATCAGGAGCCGAGTGTCTCTGTCTGCACTCCGAGAGAGCTGTGCCCCAGGAATATTTCGGCTGAATTTCTCTCTCTCAGGGGCTGGTTTGGTGCACTGGAGGCCTCGAATTTCTCAGGGTGGAAAAAAGCCCCCTCCTGAAACTCCCCCTGCTCTGCTGCCTCCAGCCAAACCGATTGATCTCCTGCGGGTGCCAAAGCCCCTGGAGCATCCCTGGAGCTCTTACCTGTGCTGGCCGAGCTGCAGCCGGCGGGGCCGGGGCTGGCACAACCATCCCAGCAGCCGGGGAGCCTTCGGATCCGCCACCGGCCGCCTTTCTCTGGCAAATTCCAGCCGGGCACCGTAACCCAATCGGCCCCTGGGCGGCCGCTCGGGCGGTTTCAGTTGTCACCCAGCTCGCAGGGACCCGGCACACTCCGCAAACTGTCCTCTCCCACCTCATCCCGGCCCCAGGGGACATCCCAGCAGGTGATGGAGCAAACCCACCGCACATGGGACAGCGAGGGGTGAGGGGCCTGCGGCTTGGGGGGGAATACAGCGCTCAGAGCCCTGATAAGGCACCAGGATTTTGCTTTAGGGATTTCACCGAGGGCCACAGAACTGCGGGAATTCCTGGGAGCTCCGAAGGGATGCTGAAGGACGGGCCGGGGCAGGGGACCCTGCGGGGACGGGGAGGCTGCCCAGGAATGGCACGGTGACAACTGCCCGGGACTGCGACACCGCGACACGCAGCGCTGGCTCCGGAAAGGTGGTTCACGTGTGTTTTTGGGGGTTTGAGGCCCGTTCCGTGCCCTGGGAAGGGCGGTGGTGCCGCTGTCCCCGCTGCCCCCGCTGTCCCCGCAGCCCGTCGGGCTCGGGGCGCTCCCGCAGCTCCCGGAGCCGTCGCGGCCGGGGCCGCCGGGGCACCGGAGGGCGCTGGAAGCTGCTGGAAGATACTGGAGAGCCTGGAAAAGGCCCTTCCGCAGGGCTGGGCAGCACGGAGCGGGTGGGAGCTCCGGCGGTCCCGGATTCCCCCGGGGTTGGAGCGTGGGAAGGGGACGGAGCTGGGGAAGGGGCTGGAGCAGCAGGAGAGGCTGGGGGGGCTGAGCCTGGAGCAAAGGAGGCTCAGAGGGGTCCCAGGGGGACAGGAGCAGGGGACAGGAGCAGGGGACAGGTGTGGATCGGGCTCTGCTCCAGGGAACAGGGACACGACAGGAGGAAACGGCCTCAGGCTGCGCCAGGGGAGGTTTAGGTTGGATATTGGGGGACATGCCCTAATGGAAAGGGTTGTTAAACACTGAGAGGGGCTGCCCAGGGAGGGTTGGAGTGCCCAGCCCTGGAGGTGCCCAAGGAAGGACTGGAAGTGGCACTCAGAGCTCTGGGCTGGGGGACAAGGTGGGCATCGGGCACAGGGTGGGCTCTGTGGGCTGGGAGGGCTTTTCCAGCCTCAGGGATGCTGTGATTCTGTCTTGGTCCCCCCCAGAAATGTTTCAAACATTGGCCCCGGTCCCGTGCACTAGTGGAGGGCACTGGGATGTGCTGGTGGAGGGGCCGGGGGTCCTGTCTGGGCTGGGGCAGCTCCATCCCCGTGCTCAGTGAATCCCAAACCCCGCACGGACCCCGCATCCAGCGGCTCTCACTGCAGCTTCTCCCGCATTCCAGGGCCGGGATGGACTTCCTGACACTCTTCTTGGTTTACCTGTGCTTTGTGCTCGTTGTCACTGCCCTGCTCTGCCTCTGCTCGGGAAGGAAGGACAATTTCCTCACAAGGAGTGTCAACAGGGCAAGCCAGGTAAAGAATTGAAGAGGCTGGGGGGGCTGTGACCTGCCAGGTACAGAATTGACCTTCCAGGTGCAGGATTGACCTTCCAGGTGCAGAATGAGCTGCCAGGTAAAGCACTGAGCTTCCAGAGGAATGATCACCTCCTCTTCTGGTGGTCTGCCCTGCTTCATTGTGCTAAAATTAGTGCAACTGCTCTATTTCTGCTTCCAGAAATATGGTATATTTCATATTTCCTTGTGTTTTGACTGCTCTCAAGGAAGTGGGGCTGGAAAGAGAAGCAAACTTCCTTTCAGATGTTTTAAATCCTGCCCAAGCAGGTGGTAAAAAGCATTTGGGTCTCACAGCTCCTGTGCCTGTCTGGGGTGGGGGTGAGGATGGCACTTCTCACAGTGCAAGAAGCACCTGGTTCAGTGACACCACAACATGTTGGCTTTGAGAAATGAAATCATAACCAGGCCCCAGGGACTTTCTGGTTGATGTTATTTGTTGCTGTCATTGAGAGGAAAAAGCTGGGAGAGGTTTAAGGATTAAAATAGAGAATTATAACTGGTAGCACATATTTTAGGGGAAGCTCTTTAACATGTGCTAATGCTGCAGGCTGTTGTTTGCTAAGAAAGAGGGAGGAATGAAGAGTTTTAAAAGACCATTAAGAATTGGCATTTTATTGTAAAAGGAAAAAAGAATAATTGGAAAAGCACCAGCTCATTTTTCTGTCTGTTGGGGCTGTGTCTGAAGAAAAAGGGAAAAAAAGGCTGTAGTATTTCTGGAAGGGAAACAATGAGAGAAGTATCACTTAAATTGTAAATGATATTTAATGCTGTTCACAGGAATTCAGACAGACCTTGATTTTTATTACTAGTATTATACTTGATCTTGGTTTATAGACACGCTGGGCAGAGAAATTGATTATTTTCCCCTGTTTCTTAATAGCTGCTGCTCTGAAATGTTTAACAAGCAGAAATTAAAATACTGCTGTGGTGTGAAGCCACTGTCTGGAAGAATTTAATTGACACTTGTACTTGTGAAATTAATCCATGTGAATATCATCAATACTTTACCTGGGAAATAAATACAGGTCATGCTAAATATGAGGATGAGAGATAAGATAGATACAAACAAATACAGTACAAGAACCATGACGTAAGAGGGATCTGCAGCTCTCAGAGGGTGGTGGGCACTGCCCAGGCTCCCCAGGGCAGTGGGCACGGCCCCAAGGCTGCCAGAGCTCCAGGACAATGGGACAGGGACAGGAGGGATTGTTGGGGTGTGTGTGCAGGCCCAGGGGTTGGATCTGTTGTCCTTGTGAATCCCTTCCAACTCAGGGCATTCCATGATTTTATGATTAAACAGTTTCTCTAGACAATATTTAAAAATTGTTTCTAGCTCTAATTACCAAAGTGTATAAGCCTGGAAGGCTGTTGAGTTGCATTCCTGTTGCTTTCCTGCTGGGTTCTGTCTCCTCTTGCAGCACTCTTTGAAAAGCCTCTTTTTCCAAACACTTCTCTCTTGAACCGCTGAGATGAGACGTACCAGTTAGCACAAAAATATTTAGCATCTTCTCGACTCCACATATGCTTTTTGCCTCCTGGTCTTTCACATCTGAGGCAAGAAGCTCTCACTGCATATTTTCTTCCCATGTCAGCTCGAAATAGGCTCAGCTGCTCTAATTCCTCTGCCACGGAGCTGTGTGTTGCTATAGAGATCTGTCAGCTCGGAGCACAGTCAGACAATTCCACAGGCACAGGCCATGGATGAGGGATTCACTCAATGAAGATAAGCAGGGTCCTCCTTCAGCACACTGGGATGTGCTTGAGAGGACACTTAGGCACGGGGGCCACTGGGCTGGAGCAGAGCTGGAGTTGAAGAAAGTGGATTTTGGGGGGTTTGGTTAGGTTGTGGGGGGGTTTATTTGTTTCTGGAGGCCAGCAGGGTTTATCCCTTTGCTTATCTCCACTTGATCTCTCAGATGGCCTGATGGAGCATATTGGAGCTGGGAATTGCTCAGTTCTATCCCCTGCTTAATCAGCCCCCAGCCCAGCCCACCATAAGCTCCTTAGAACTTTCACACATTAACCCAGATAGGTTTGTTTGGGCCTCTGGGGCTCCCAGGACTATGGAACTTCACTCCTATGCCTGCTTCTGTTCTTTCATCATGGAAAGGGTGCTCAGGAATTGGAACTGCCCAGGGAGGTTTGGAGTGTCACCCTTGGAGTGTCCAAGGAAGGACTGGAGGTGGCACTGAGTGCTCTGGGCTGGGGGACAAGGTGGGGACTGGGCACAGGTGGAACTTGGTGGTCTGGGAGGTCTTTCCCAACCTAAAGGGTTCTGTGATTGTGTGTTATGGTTGGACTGGATGGCATTAAAGGTCTCTTCCAACCCTGATTCTGTGACAAGGAGCTCAGGTGCCCCTGGACAGGAGCTCCTCCCTGGTGCTGTGGCTGCACAGATACAGGACTGGGGGACTGGGGACTTGTATTTGAGTTGGGACTGTCCCCAAGGCAGAGGGGACGTGCAGTCCAGGTAACCCAGTGTCTCCATCTCCAGTCCAGGTAACCCAGTGTCTCCATCTCCAGTCCAGGTAACCCAGTGTCTCCATCTCCCCCAGGTGCTCTCCTTGGTGACCCCCCCCCAGCTGCAGAGGGTGACACGCAGGGTGACACACAAGACTCTGCACAGGCTCTTCCACACCAGGTATTGCACTTTCATACCTTTGGCATTATTTTTTACTGTATTTCTGGTTCCTGTTGGGCTCTCCTGCCACCCTCAGAGCTTTCAGTGTTATCCTTAGATATTCTCTCTGCATTAGGGATGTTTGTCAGGGATTACATATTCCCTTTAAGGTTTGCCTTAATATTGTCTCTCTCTTCCTTGCTCATTGTTTAGAAGTTGGTACCCTGAAATATTTGAACATATTGACAAATAAAGATAATGTGGCTCAGTAACAGATGTTGCTCACACTGGTGGGAGCTGCATCCCCCCAGGAATTACCAGAGCCTCTCTGGCAGCTGCAGATGGAGTGGGACAGCCTTGCAGGCTCCATCCCCTCCCCAAATCCCATTAGTCTCAGTGCAGCAGCCTGGATGTCCAGGTGGCTCACAGGAAGCTGCCCAGCTGCCAACGTGCAGCAATCCTGCTGCATTCAGGTGGATTTTGTAGTGTCTGTAAACTCTGGTGCTTCAGGAATGATTTAAATACCTTTTCCCTGGGGACAGCAGCTCCAGTGTGACAGACAGTTCAGGGTGTGACATCTCCAGCTGTGGGGTGACTGCTGGGCTTGTTTTGCTGCCTGTTCTGCAGACCCTCTGCTGTGACACAGCCTGGGACAGAGAGGTGACACTGTTGGATGTGCTGGGGGCATTGGGACCTGCCACGTGCACTGGAACTGCCAACCTCCTGCCACACTTATTCCATGCAGCTGCTTATATTATTAGTGTCTTTAAGATTATTTACTGGGTTTTCTTTGCTTTCAGAGCAGCAAATGTCTCCTGGCAGAATGTTTTGTGGCCTGTTGTTGTGGTGTATTTTGTCAGCAGCAAAGTGATTATGAGATTTTGTACTGACAGGGAGGGAAAATCCAAAGGACATGGAAATAATGCAGTGAATTTAGCTGGTGTATTTAGAGGAGTGTACATGGGAAGAAGAGAAGGAGAAGCCACTGGATGGAGAAAACACTATTAATATGTGATCCATGCTGGCCTGAAAACCTAAAAGAGGCATCTCCTCGCATTTGGAAAGTCTTTGATCACCTCTGAGTGTACTTGACCTGTTAATCAGGATACTGAGTATTAACTAGACCGTGCCCTTTCTGTTCCAGGAGCTGTTTGTTTGTTGTCCTGCATGTGGCCTTGCAGGCTGCAGTGTTTGGGGAATACACCTGGGAGGTGTTTGGGTACTGCCTGGAGCTGCAGTTCCACCTCCTGCTCCTCCTGCTGCCCTACGTGCTGCTGGCTGGGAACGTGGGCTGCTTCCTCCTCTGCTCCAGGGCCAATCCTGGTAAGCTCCTGCTCATCCTGGGGCTGTTTGAAACCCAACCTTAAAGTGCTAGAAATACCTTTTTTTCTTTTACCGTTTTTCTTGTGTCTTTCCCAGGTGTAATAACCAAATCCAACCATGCCTCCCTGGTTAAGGTTTATGCTTATGATGGGGTGATGTTTCAGAGGGGCATCGTGTGTCCCACGTGCACCGTGGAGAAGCCAGCCAGGTCCAAGCACTGCAGTAAGGACCCCAACTTCCCTCAGCTGTAAAATACTCCCCCAGAGGAATTCTGCTGCAGGAGCTGCAGCTCCCACTCCAGCTGGTGTGTTCCCAGTCCGTGCACTCTCTCTCTTCTCCTGGGCTCCCAGCTCACAGCTGCATTTGTTGCTGTTCCTCCTCGCAGAAACCACCAGATCTGATGGTCTAATTCAGGGTCAGGAGCAGCCACGTTTTTGGGCATCTGGAAGTTAAATGAGAAATTATCACCTGTCAAGACATGAGGTCAGGATTTTGTGTTTCACAGAATCACGGAATCCTGGAATGGTTTGGGCTGGAAGGACTTTAAAGACCATCTTGTTCCAACCTCTTGCCATGGGCAGGGACACCTTCCACTGTCCCAGGTTGCTCCAAGCCCTGTCCAACCTGGCCTTGGACACTTCCAGAGTTGAGGAATCCACCACCTCTTTTTATCTAAAATAAAGGTGGGAACTACAGTCTCTACCTTTCAGGAGCCATGCAGGGCAGTACTGTCAGAGAAACCAAAGTCTTGAAGCTGCAGTCTTGGTGAACAAAGGAGGAAATGGGATACACTGTTTTCCTTATGATATGGAGTTGTAATCCATTTGTTTGCTTCAAAAGCTGTCAGCTAAATCCCAACTATCATTGTCCTGTGTTTTCAGATTAAAAACACTCTCAAACTGTGTAAAAAATCAAATTGGTCACTTGCCCACACAGCTGTCCTGTCCCTGCTCCCCAGGTGTGTGCAGGACGTGCGTGCATCGCTTCGACCACCACTGTGTGTGGCTCAACAACTGCGTGGGCTCCTCCAACGTGGGCTGGTTCCTGCTGTACCTGCTGTCCCTGACAGCCACTGCCACAGCCCTGGCTGCTGTCACCTCTGCCCTCCTGCTCCGTGTGCTGCTGCTCTCCAGCCTCATGCACAGCACCTACCTCGATGCCCAGGGCCAGGAGCACCCTGTGGACATCCCCTTCCTCGTCCAGGTAAACTCAGGCTACAATAAGTTTGGTCCTCGCTGGCAGGACTGTCCTCCTGGTCCCTGCAGTCCAGCACCTTTTCACAGCTCACTGAGTTTGAAGAGCTGCTGTTCCAGAATAATTGGAAAATGTGGGGTTTTCTTGAGCACTTCCTTCCACTGTCCCATTCTTTGGTTTTCTGTCACTCAGCAGATGTAGTTCATAGAGAATGAGTTTACATTCCATGACCACCCATTGTAGCAGCATTTAGGAAACAGTTGACAATCCTTGAGATCTTCATGGAGATGTTAAAGCAGGACCCACTACCCTGGAATTTAGATACTTGGAATATTTGCTCTTATACACAAGCAAAGGGTGACTGGGAGTCGTTTTTCTCTCTGTCCCCTCCTCCCTGTAGTGAGGTGACAAGTTCAAAGTGCTTTATCTTTTCCTCATCCTAGACAGCAGATGTTTCAACCTTGGATCCTTACAAAGGGATGCTGGGCAGGGAATGTTTGAGCGATGTCATTACCACTCCCCAGGAGTGGGATTTAACTCAGAAAAGAGCTGCTTAAACTGTATCATGGCAGCAAAACCCAAAGTTGTACCAGATTGTTGTCCCTCCGTTTGGCAGTTTGTTTTCAGATGATTTAGGAATTTAAACAACAACAACAACAAAAAAACCAAACAAGAAGAGTCCAAACACAAACAGTTGGAAGTAGAAGGGTGTAGAAAATCCTCCCACATATTAGCAAGGTTTGGGAGAAAATACATGCCTGGAACTCTGCCTGCTCTGCTCAGAGGGTTGAGTAGAATCATGGAATTGTTAACACTGGAAAAGACCTTTTAGGTCATCACATCCAACCAGCACCCTGTGCCCAAACGCCACATCCACACAGGTTTTGGACATTCCAGGGACAGGGACTCCACCACTGCCCTGGGCAGCCTGGGACAATGCTTTGCAGCCTTTTCTGTGAAAAAAATTACCTTAATATCCAAACTAAATGTCCCCTGGTGCACCTTGAGGCTGTTTCTTGAGCAATGGACCCTTGCTGAGCTGGGTGGTCAGAGCTGGGATCCTTCTTCTGTGTGCACATGGATGTTCATTCCAGCTGGGGTTTTATAATGGCCATGTGATTTAATCCTCCAACTTTTTAACTCAGTTGTTTTTCTCTTTCCTTTTCAGCACCTTTTCTTGACTTTCCCTAGGATTGTCTTCATGCTGGGGTTTGTGATCCTGCTCACACTGGTCCTGGGTGGATACAGCTCTTTCAGTCTGTACTTGGCCTTCACCAACCAAACCACCAATGAATGGTGTAAATCCAGAAGATTTGGGGGTTCCCACCATCTCTCATCACAGCCCCACAACAGACAACTTGTCTACAAAAACATTTATTCTAAAGGAATCTGGAGGAATTTAAAGGAAATCTTTAGACCTCCTACAGCATTGGAAAGAAAGAAGAAAGCATGAAGATATTTGTGCATTTGTAGACTTTTTTTGTAAGATTTTATTCCAGCAGTGATTTTGGATGCCTCAGACCCCTTTTGGAACAAGATTACTGCAGAATTCTCACTGATGGTGCCTCAGCAGAGCATCATTTAAGATCCCTCCCTCTGTGAGGTCTCAGGTTCAGCTCAGTCCCATCTCCTGGTTCCAGGGACCAGCAGGGAATTTTCTGGGATGGAGAGGCTGGTTTGGTCCATCATCCTGCAGTGAATGTCCCTCCCTGGGAAGGGCTGACACAGAGTTGCTGTAAATTTGGAGGAAGCTGCATCTTCTCATGAGTATCTTTCTTTGGGAAATGATTAGCCCATTACTGTAAGTACAACAGGTTGGATTTAACTTAAAACATGATTATTAACAGGATCTTAACCTGCAGAAACTTGTTCTGCTGCAGATTTGTACTAATGTGGAGCACCTTAATTTCAGGAAGGAAGTTAAAGGGTTGCATCTCCTTAACCTGTCTCTTCCTTAATCCCTGTTTTCAGCTCCTTCCCATTTCAGCCTGAAAGTCAAAAATGGGGAACTCTGGACAGAATTTCAGCATCCTGAGAGGGGTATCAGAAAACTGATACTGAGCTCTGGACATGGAGATTCCAGATTTAATCCTTCTGGCATTTCCTGTCTTTATTCTGTTGGCTGTATCTGTTCACAGTGAGAGGCTCAACCCTGTTTTAGGCATTTCTGTGTATTTTGGGCACTTTGGTGCAGGGGAAGGTGCAGTTTCCAGGGCAGCCCTCCTGCAGTCACTGACCAGTGACAGTCCCCCACTTCTTAAGCACAATATAAATGTCCCCATTTCTCTCTCCTTCTAGAAATTCTTCTGTTTGAGTGATAATAGAGCAGAAATTGGAAAAAAAAATATAGTAAGAACTTTAAATAATTTTATTTTTAAAAATGTGTTTATTTACATGCTGAATCTGTACAATATGCAATTAAAAATCCATATATGGTTTAAAAAACCCCAAATTCCTATACAATATGGCTTTCCAGCTTTCAGACTGGCTCTCAGAGCAGCCTGGCTGGCATTGCAGGGTACAAGGATGCATTCAGAGACCAGTACATAAGGCTACTTGTCCAGGATATCAAATAAAAGAGAAATACTGCAGTACCATGCCTTGGGAGGCCTGAAGGAGTGAGGTTAAAGGCATGAGAGTGTTTGAGTAGTGCTGAACACACCCCCCAACTCCTTAGGTTTGGTTTTCTCCACTTGTTTTAAATGCATATGATTAAATAAGTCTCTTGTGAGACCCCACACTTTCTGAATCCTTCTGAAAACCAGACTCACTGCTGTCCTGAGGGCAGAGGGAACTGATTCCCAAAGGATCCTCCTTAATCTGAGGCTGCTGTACACAATACTGAGTGTCACATGTGACCTGTCAGTCTGCCCAGGGTGACCATGCAGAGGGTTTAGCTCCTGTAACTTGTTTGACACTGAGAACACCTCGGGTCTGTCCTACCCTGTTTGAGGCCTGTCCTCTCCTGCTGAGCCCGTTCCCTCCAGAACATTCTCTCCTCTCTCTCTGAGCAGCTCCAGCAGCAAATTCAGGCCTGCCCCAATCCTGACTGGAGCCACCCAGCCCGTGTCCCCTGCCCTACACGATGACAGTCTGCACCTCCACCTCGCCCTCCTGCGCGGCGATCACGAACTCGCCCGCGTGCTCCATGATCTCGATGTCCTCGGAGGCCACCATGGTGACCGTGGCCTCCTGGGCGGCCAGGGCGCCGTCGGTGGCGAGCACGGCGCCGTCGCCGATGGCCGAGGCCAAGGTCATGGCCACCTGCTCCGTCAGGCTCTCGGGGGTGGCGATGGTGATGGTGTCGGCGGCGTCTGCGGCAGCCCCGGCGCCCTCGGCCACGGTGACGTTCTGCACGATGATCTGGTGGCCCGAGCTCGCCTGGTTCACGATCTGCTGCACCACCTTCATGATGTGGCTGTCGACCTGTGGGGGAGAAGGGGCTGAGCTGATCCTGGGGTGTTGACTGGGATGACAGTTGTCCCTGTAAAAGTGCCTGATGGCCACGGGGCAGCACGAGCAGCAGCTCTGCACACCAGGTTCAGTTCTCACTTCAGTTCTCACCACCCCAAGACCAGACTCTGGAACGTGTCACCCCTCATGTCACTGAAGGTGTGTCACCAGGACAGGACAGGACATCAAACTCCTGTTCTTAGAAAAATCTCAACAACCCACAGCCAGACTGTTAAACTGACTGAATCAATTCAGGAGCTGAGCCAGGCTCTGACTTTGCAGCAATCCTTGTTTCCAGCATTCAGGAATGCCTTAGAGGATCATTTCCCAAGGCTGGAGTGTTACTGTATAATTTATCCATCCTGAAGCCACAAAGTCACCATCCAGGAGAGGATCAAACCCAGAATGAGCCACAGTGTGGTTTTAGGTTTGCAGAACTACAGAGGTGGAGTCGTAGAATCCCAGAATGGTTTAGGATCAAAGGAACCTTAAAGACCATCCAGTTCCACCCCTGGCCATGGGCAGGGACACCTTCCACCAGCCCAGGTTGCTCCAAGCCCCATCCAGCCTGGCCTTGGACACTTCCAGGGCTGGGGCAGCCACAGCTTCTCTGGGCACCCTGTGCCAGGGCCTGCCCACCCTCCCAGGGAAGAATTTCTTCCCAATATCCCATCTAACCCTGCCCTGTTAGTAGGAAATGATTCCCCCTTGTCACTAAAAGTGACTCATTTCATCTACACCAAGGCCCCCAAATCAGTTTCTGCGGCTGTTTTACCTCATGTCTTGTTCCCTCTATTATTTCAGTAGCTTCACTGGTCTCCATGTCCTCAGTAGAAGTCTTGAAAGACAAAATGGGATGATTCCCTTTTTAGATTATTACAAAAAAAATCCTTTGTTACCAAGATATAATTCACTAAGATCTTTTACACAAGTCTTTCTGTTCCCCCCATGATGCAGTAGCTACTCCAGGGAAAACTCCATGACATTCCCTCCAAATCCCATTATCAGGAGCCACTTAAAATCAATGCAAAATGTTCACAAACAACTGGAAGAGAATCTCCTCTCTCAGCAGGATTTGGCCAAGCAGCAGATTTTTCTCCTATTGGAGAAAAACTATGGCAGCACTAAAGGAACTCAGTAACTGAGCTCTGTTATCCTGCTCAGATGAGAACTGGCCCTGGGTCATGAAGGGGGAGAAAGTGAAATACAAAATTCATTGCTTTTGGCAGCCTCTGTTAGAAACAACAGAGATTATTTGTGACAAAACAAGCAAAATAGAAATCAGAGAAGAGAATAGGAAAAGCTGAAGTGAGTTTGTGAGGCCATAAAATCTGGTGAGGTCAGAAGTTTTCTGACTCAGCCTCCTGCTGAGCCAGTCAGTTTGCTCTGTGTTCTGCTTTTCCTGCCCACATCCCACAGCACTTCAGGAGGGTGAGGAAGCTCCAAGTGCTTTCCTTCCAAACAAGGTTAATCCTACTGACTCCCAGGGCCCTGCAGGCAGGGAGATCCTGTTTTACCTCCTCCCAAAAAGCCTGGATGAGGGGGAACATGTACAACTGCCATTTTCCTGTGCTGAATTCCAAAGGAGCAGCTTTGCCCCCTCTCACCTCAATGATGTACTCCTGAGTGTCAGCCACCACCGAGGAGAACTCCACCAGGACAGTGTGGGGATCCTCCGAAATCACCGTGGCCGCCAAGTTGTCGGCTGACTGACTTTCCTCAGACACCATCACTTCTTCCACCTCTTTCATGGCAACGAGGCAGCCACCTGGAAAATGCCAAAACCGCCACAAAAACATCACTTTTCATGAGCATCTCAGACAGGGCCTGGAAATGCTACACAGCAGCAATGAGGCCATGGACAAGGGACCAGTGTCACACAAGAGACTCTCAGCCCACCAGGACAGGCCAAGAAACAGCCTAGCAAAGCCCTGTGTGACACCAGGCAACTGAGCCTCAAGCAGAGCAGCTCTCCAGTGCGATTCCAAAAAACACACTGCTAAAGCCCATCAAGTCCCCCTCCACTGCCATGGGCAGGGACACCTTCCACTAGCCCAGGTGGCTCCACGCCCTGTCCAACCTGGCCTTGGACACTTCCAGGGCTGGGGCAGCCACAGCTTCTCTGCCCAACCTGTGCCAGGACCTGCCCACCCTCACAGGTAAGAATTTCTTCCCAATATCCCATTTAAATCCTCCTTGGAAGCTTAAAGCTATTGCCCCTTGTGCTGTCACTACAGTTCCTGATCAAGAGTCCCTCTCTGGCTTCCCTGCAGGCCCCTTCACACACTGAAAGGCTGTTGCGAGCTCTCCACACAACCTTCTCTTCTCCAGGCACCCCCAAGATGCACACAAACACACAGCCTCGGGCACAGGCTGTTAGATCCCCCCTGAGCCCAGGAGCAGCCCCCAGGGCAGCCCAGCCCAGCCCAGCACGGGTGGGGCTCACCTTTGGTGCGGAGGTGCCTGTTGAGCGTGCCGTGCTCGGCGAAGCCGCGCCCGCACTTGTAGCACTTGAAGGGCTTCTCGCCGGTGTGGTGGCGGATGTGGCGCACCAGGGAGCCCTTCTCCCGGAACCCCCGGCTGCAGAACTGGCACACGTACGGCTTGTCCTCCAGGTGCGTGCGGAAATGCACCTGCTGGGCGTTCTGTGCACACAGGGAAGCAAGGGGAGGGCTCAGGAAGGGCATGGCAAACTCGTACAGCTGGGGTTTTAGCTCCCAGGGGGAAACTCAGCACCTCTAGGGCTTCTCATGTACAACACCAGGGTTGATTGCATTGTGTTGTGTTTCAGGAGTGGCACTCCCCAGTTTAGTGCTCCCACTGAGGCTCATGAAACCATGAGCTGCTCACTGGCTCCCCCTCCCCCTGCAGTGGGATGGAAAGAATTGGAGGCACAAAAAGTAAAAATCGTGGCCTGAGATAAGGACAATTTACTGGAAGAGCAATGACATAAGAAAATGAACAGCAACAGCAGCAACACTAATGACAGAGGGTACAAAAACGAGTGAGTGATTCACACAAAAAAACCCCAATGTTAGACAATACTGGATGTCTCCCTCCACGATGTTTTCTCAACCCCAAGGAACTCCCCAGAAGTGACTCCCTTCCACTGGCCCCAGCAATGACATGGGTGATACAGAATAACCTCTGTGTCCTGGCTATGCCCTGCCTGTCTACTGCAAAAATTAACCCTGTCCTGGCTGGAACCAGGACATACTCTTATTACATATTTGTTCCACACATGAAGGAACAGTTTTTTCACAAATGTGACATTTTTAAGAAGACTGCCCTTCTTCTGCCCATGAAACCAAAACCTCTTTCTGGAGCTTCAGACCATAAAATCCCAGAATGGTGAGGGTTGGAAAGGACCTTAAAGAGCGTCCAGTTCCATCTCCTGACATAGGCAGGGGACACCTTCCACTATCCCAGGCTGCTCCAATCCCTGTCCAACCTGGCCTTGAGCACTTCAGGGCTGGGGCAGCCACAGCTTCTCTGGGCATCATGTGAGCCAGGCGAGCTGGCACTTGCTCTTTCAAAGCGAAGCCTCCTAAGCTCTCCCACGGGCTGGCTCTGGGAAGGCCAGCCTGGAGGCTGCCTTGAGGGAGCACTCAGAGCCTGTGCTGCCCTGAGGGAGCCACACCTTTGTCTTGTAGCGCTTGCCACACTTGGGGCAGGGGTAGGGCCGCTCGTCCGAGTGCACGCGCCGGTGCCCCTTCACGTGGGCGATGGTCTTGTAGAGCTTCCCACACTCCCCGCAGCGGAACCGCCGCTCGTTCACGTGCACCTCCTGGTGCTTCTTCAGCAGGTAGCCCTTCGTGAACTCCTTGCCACACTCCTCACACTTAAAGGGTTTGTAATCTAGAGAGAGAGAGAACAGGTGGTTATCCAGGAGAGCCAGCAGCAGGAAGGATCCAGTACAAGCTGTAACTACATTCTTAGAAAAAAATAACCTGAGAAGGAGAGGAATTGCATTTTCAACTGCATGTGTGGGTTTCCACAGAATCCTAGAATATTTGGGGTCAAAAGGGACCTCTGGACATCATCCAGTCCAACTCCTCTGCCAAGGCAGGGTCACCCAGAGCAGGTGACACAGGGACATGTCCAGGTAGGGTTGGAATGTCTCCAAAAAGGGAGACTCCACAGCCTCCCTGGGCAGCTGTCCAGAGCTCTGCCACCCTCCATGGAAAGAAGTTCTTCCTCATGTGGAGGAGGAACTTGTGTTTTAGTTTATGGCCATCACTCCTTGTCCTGTCCCTGGGCACTGCTGAGCAGGGTCTGGCACCATCCTCTGACACCCCTTGGGGATACTTGTATGGATTGATGAGATCCCCCCTCAGCCTTCTCCCCTCCAGACTAACCAGACACAGCTCCCACAGTGTCTCATGACACTCTAGAACCCTCATCTTCTTTGTGGCCTCCACTGGACCCTCTCCAGCAGCTCCTTGTCTTTCTTGAACTTCATCTCATTCATACATGAATTCTGCTCCAAAGTTGCTTTTGGGGCCTTTGGAGAGCACTTCCAGCCTATCAACCTGTTCAGCCTCACTGACCTTTATCGTGGCCTCATCCCAAAATTCCACTTCCAGGGGTGCAGTGCAGGCCCTGAAATATGGGAACCTTTTTTTTTTAAATCTTGCTTTTATCCTCTATTCTACTGCTCAGCCAGAGTCAACCTTTTCCTATCAGTGTGCTAAGCATTGATTTTGGCCACATAAAGCCAAGGAGCCTGAAGCACAGCTGTTCCATGGCTGAGGCCACAGCACATGTCAGGCAACAGCTTTACCTGTGTGACTTTTGATGTGTGTTTCCAGGGCAGCAGTTTCACTGAAGGCTTCACTACAGTGAGGGCAAATGTACCGTTTGTACCCATTGGTTCTTTCTGCAGGTGCCTATTGGAGAGAAAATGGTAACACTTCTATTTGTTTGTACTGGTGTGTAGAGGAAGGACTGCTACCCAAATTCCCATTTAAATGCTCCAGCTTTGACAAGGAAGAGCTCTCTGCTGCTGAGAGAGACAGCACATGTGTGTACTAAGACTGCACTGAAAAGTGTAACTATAAAAATCAACACAAAGCAACAGTTACCAGAGAGACACATGAGGATGACACAGTGGTGTGAGGCCAATAGGGCTTCCCACAACCAAACACAGGCAGGAAGATTAAAAATTAATCTATTTACGGAATACAAACATACAGACTCTGGTTCTTCTAATTTAACACACTGTTCCCCACAGGGCTCCTCTTCTACTTCCATCACTTGCAGCTCTTCTGGAGCAGCTGGAGCAGGTTCATCTGGCTTCTGCACCTCCTCCACAGCAATCCTCTCGATGACAATTCCCGAATTCCTCATGGCCTGCCTCAGCAGATTCTCACTGTTCACTTCCCCCTCACAGGGCAGCTCCTCAGGATGTGCCTGCTGAAGGAATAAACAGGAAGGTTGGCACAGTAAATCCAGCCTGCCCTTTCTTACAGCAACACTGCTGTGTCTAATGCTGGGCTACAGGGCTGAAAGACCAACCAGGGAATCCCTTGGGCTGGGGAGGAACCTGAGGTGGATCTGTACTCTGAAAACCCAAGGGATGACAAGCCTTGGCTCCTACCACAGTCTCACAGCAGGGAATGGTCAACAAAAACACCCCCTCATCCTGCAGTACGTGGTGGTGAACCTCACACACCCTGTAATCTACACACACTGCTCAGCTCAGCAGCAGATGGGCCCAAGTCAGAGCACAGTGCCTGCCCACACAGAAAAAAAACTAATTAACCACTTAATTCCCATACTCAGATTTATTCTCAGCACTCACGAAAATTTTATTCATGAGGCGAAACGTTCTGTGCATAAAACACATGTAGGGTGGTGAAGAGAAATGACACTCACCTCTGGGTCCAGGGCTTTTCCATCTACCATGGGAAGCTCCTGCATCTGCACATGGACCTCATGAAGAACGTTGCCCTTTGCATCTGTCACGAGGTGGATGACAGGGGAGGCCTCGATGGATTCGCTCGCTATCGATGACACAGTGTCTGTGTTGGAGCTGCAGGAGCCTTCAAGGGAAGCATCACAGTGAACCACCCAAGGAATGGCCACCCCTCAATCCCTGGGCCCTACAAAACATCTGGCTTAGGACAGGAGATGCTTGTTAAAGCCACCTTTGTACCAGATTCTCACACACTCCTCAGTCCTGGCTACAGAGTTTCAGGGTAATAGTTTGACTCTACAAATTACTTCTTTGTGTATAAAGAATATGAACTGAATACCACAGAATTGGGGCTTTTTTCATAATGAGAATCCTGCAATGGTTTGCTTTGGGTTGGGAGGGACCTCAAAGCTCATCTCATTCTACCCCTTGCCATGGGCAGGGACACCATCCTCTATCCCAGGTTGCTTCAAGCCCTGTCCAACCTGGCCTTGGACACTCGCAGGGATGGGGCAGCCACAGCCTCTCTGGGCACCCTGTGCCAGACGGAATTTATATTCCAAGTGCCAGGAGGGTTTGGCTTTACCAAACACAAGGCAGATCCTGACAGCATCACTGACCTGATGGCAAATCCTCTTTGTTGACAACTATTTCTTTGGTCACGTTGAAGCGAATTTTTTCGGTGCAAGGCGTCAGAGATTTAAGGTGCCGAGTCAAAGCTCCTGATTCTCGGAAGCTTTTCCCACATTTCTTGCATTTGTAAGGCCTTTCATCTGCAAATGACAAGAATCAAAACAACATTACACACTGCCAGGATGAGTTCTGTGTGTCAGACTGCTGGAAGGACATGCTCATCTTCCTAGAGCACATGGACTGTGCTTATCCCAGAACCTTCCACTGCCTCCTAGCACTCCAAATATTGGGGTATCAGTTCAGTATCAGCAGTATCAGCTCAGCAGAAGATGGAAAGCACAAGAAATTCCACTGGAAGGCAAATGGATGACCACACACAGCTCCAGCAAGGAAGAACTCTTATTCTGGAGAGCCCTTACCAGTGTGCCGCCGCTGGTGTCGGATCAGAGACCCCTTTGTCCTAAAGGAAGTTCCACAGAGTTTACACTCATAGTCCTTCCTGCTGCTGTGAGTGATCATGTGAGCTTTGAGGATACTGGCCTAGGGAAAGAATTTCCTATAAGAGATTTTCCAAATGGTTTAAGGGTTTTACATTTCAACCACAAAGAACAAGGATACTCACAGTTTTGAATGTCTTCTGGCACAGCCCGCACACGTATCGCCCCTCCTTGTTCACCTGCAGCTTCACCTTGATCAGCTCAGGGGGGATGTCCTGCTCCTGCTGCTCGGGGCTGCCCTGCTCCTCACTGACCTCCCCGTCCACGGGGCCACTTGGGTTCTCAAAGACATGGTCTCCTGCTACAATGACTTCTTTGATGTGCCCACTGCCTGGGAAAAGGGGGGGGAGACACTTGGGTTCTTTACAGGACAGAGCTTTACCCAACAAACAATTCACTGTTCCAGCATTTTGTGCAGAAAGAAGGAGAAAAGGTACTTCAAATCTGCAACTCCAGTCTTGTTATTGCAGTGTAAGAACTGAAACGGGCACTTCTGGCATGGAGTCTTAAATCTAATTTGTATCAATTGTTTGTATTAGTTAAGCTGAAGGAAGTCAGATTTAGATTGGATCTTAGGAGGAAACTCTCCCCTGTGAGAGCCCTGGCACAGGGTACACAGAGAAGCTGTGGCTGCCCCAGCCCTGAAAGTGTCCAAGGCAATGTTGGACAGTGCTTGGAGCAACCTGGGCTAGAGAAAGGTGACCCTGCCCGTGATAGAGGATGGAATGAGATGGTCTTTCAGGTCCCTTCCAACCCAAACCATCCCAGGATTGTATTCCTTGATCCTAAAGCAGAGAGAACTGCAGAGCTGGCCTGGGCTGCCTCTCAGAGCTCTGTGGGAACACCCAGCCCCAAACCCCAGTGACACAGAGGCCTCACCTACGAACCCCAACCCAAAACCCCCCGAAGAGGACACAGATTCCAAACCCCCCGGGGGGCAAAGGCAGCCCCTCAGAGCTCACCTACGATGGCCGAGGCATTGCTGATCTCCTCTGCTATGGAAGAGGCTTCGACAACAATGTGAGCAACAGTGATGGACTCCTCGACAGCCGGAACGACCTGCAGGCGCACAGACCGCCTCAGCGGGCAGGTTCTGGTACCTGTGACCACCCCGCTCCCTCCCGTCCAACCCCGCGGTGTGCCCGGCCCGGCCCGGCCGAGCCGCCGTCACCTTTTGTCCTTCGTGGCCGAGCAGCCCGGCGAGCGCGTCGGGAGGGCGCTGGCAGCCCTTCTGCAGCTTGTGCTGCACGAACTCCTGCAGGGAGCTGAACTCGGCCTGGCAGCGCCCGCAGCGGTGCACGTCATCCTCGTCTGCGGGGAGAGCCCGGTCAGCGAGGCCCGGCCACCCCGCCGGGGGACACCCCGAGCCCG
>WBMV01005750.1:238456-251787 GCA_013396655.1 Campylorhamphus procurvoides | reverse complement strand
CCCGCCGCCCTGCCCGGCCCCGCGCCCGCCGACTGGGCACAGGCGCCGCTCGATCCCGCCGTGCGCGCCGTGCTCGTGGGCTTCGACGAGCACTTCAGCTACGCGAAGCTGTGCCAGGCGCTGCGGTACCTGCTGCGCTCCCCCGACTGTCTGCTCGTCGGCACCAACCGCGACCACCGCCTGCCGCTCGAGGGCGGCGCCGCCATCCCCGGTGCGCGGGGCGGGAGGGAGGGAAGGAGGGTGGGCCCGGGCCCCTCGCTCTGCGGGTCTCCCTGCTCAGCTCTGTCTCGTCGCTCCTCAGTGTTGCGCTGAAAACTGGGAGTTCCACCTCAGTATGAGGGAGAACTTCTTCCCACGGGGGGTGCCAAAGCTCTGGAGAAGCTGCCCGGGAGACATTCCAACCCCACCTGGGTCCCTGTGTCACCTGCTCCGGGTGACCCCGCACTGGGTGACCTCTAGAGGTTGCTTCCGACCCCACCTACTCCGGGATCCCGTGTGGCAGCCCGGGCATGCCAGAGCCCGGACTTTGCCTCACAGCACCCCTGGAAGGGGCAGAATCCATATTGTGATCCTTTACTCCGGGAATAGTGCTTGGTTTTTGACTCAGTGCAGGACAGAATTCCAGCCTCCTGGCAGGCCTTACACGCTGCTTCTGCTGGCACTGGCCTGTCCCTGTGCCCGCCAAGCCAGGGTGCTGTGCTCCCAAAGCCCTGAGCGGGTTTGTCCCCAGATGTGTGGGCCCTGAGCCTGGTGCTGGCCCTGATGGCTCTTCTGCTCTCCCCAGGGACGGGGTGCCTGGTGAAGGCCGTGGAGACGGCGGCGCAGCGCGAGGCCTTCATCGTGGGCAAGCCCAACCGGTTCATGTTCGACTGCGTGGCCAGCGAGTTCCCCGTGGACCCCGCCCGCACCATCATGGTGGGGGACCGGCTGGACACGGACATCCTCATGGGCAACACCTGCGGGCTCACCACGCTGCTCACCCTCACCGGGGTCACCACGCTCGAGGAGGTGCAGGGCCACCTGCACAGCGACTGCCCCGCCCGGCACAGCCTGGTACCCGATTACTACGTCGACAGCATCGCCGACCTGCTGCCTGCCCTGGGGCAGTAAGGGGGGCAGCACTGCCCCGGGGACAGCCCCTGGGGACCTCCCTGTGGCAGTAACATACTCACTAGGTACTCCCCGGAGTTAGCAACCCTTAGCTTTTCACCTCTCTGTCCTCTCGGTATGATTCTGTTTACATCTCAGTCTTGAAATGCACTTTGGAACAAAGGGGGCATTCCCACAGCACCCGGGGCTGGGAGCTTGGGGCTGGTTTTAGTTATAAACACATTTCTCCAGTGTTAATGATGCTCCACAGCACAGTGTCCTCTGGACTGGGCTGGGGAAGTGGAGCTGGTTGATCTGAGGAGAAGGGCTGTGTTGTGACGAGGCTGGGCCGTGGCTCAGCCTGGTTTGTTCAGGGAAATGGGTCTCAGGATGTGCAGGAACTGTGACTGTGTTTGGAAACACTCACGGAGCTGGTGTGTGCCCTGGGGATGATTCTTTTACCCCCTGGGGCCCTGTTCAGGGGTGTTCAGGGGCACAGCCCCACATCAGGCCACAGAAACAAATTCATCTTCATTTGAGCATTGCAAATTGCACCCGTGACACAGATTGGGATGGCCCCACACAAATCCAAACCATGGCTGCTGCACACTGTGTCTGTCCAAGGTCAGGTGTGTGTAAAGCACATATACACACAGGCACTCCCTGAGCCTAAAGACAGATTAGAATATATTTAAATTATAAATTTAAGCAGAGTCTATGATAATATATCTTGTTTCCCAGAAGGGAGGATGAGAGGAATGTACTTACTGATGACAGTAGATGTAATTCTCCTACACTTTTGCATTTGGCAATGCAGTCTGTAGCCATACAGGGCTGTCCTTCACTCCTGCTGCCTCCCAGAATTAGCTGGATCAACCCATGACGAGTTCCTGTACTTCCCTCAGCACCAACACAGCCCCCTGCCTTGGCTTTAGCTGCAGTCTCCCAGTTCCTGCCCAGTCCCTGGATGGCTGTGGGGCCCAGGGCAGCTTTCCCCAGGGACTGCTGTGTGTGACAATGGCACGTGCTTCCTTCCCACGCTGGGGCTCAGATCTTCCACGTGTGCCCACAGGGGCCGGGCACGGTGGGCTGTGTGGGGAGTGCTGGCTGGCTCAGGGATGGTGTCAGTGTCATCTCAGCTGGGGTTGGGTGACAAAGGGCTCTGCCATGGGGTGGGGTTTTATGCTGGCTGAACCCACAGCGAAAGCTTTTGTAGTATAGAATTAATTGAAAATTATATATGCAAATAACATGCTGTTATTCCACAGATTCCAGTATCTACAGTTCAATTTTAGCACTGGTTTTCCTTCCTGTCCTGCTGTCCAGCTCTGGCAGTGCTGATGGCATTTCCTGCTTGGTACCTTGTCACCTTGTTTGTACAGCAATAACCCTGCAGTCCAGAGGGTCTTGGGGTTCCCAGAGTGTTGGCTGATCCTGTAAAAGGGTGTTTGCTTGTAATTTGGAGCTGTGTAAGGAACTGGGGGTAATCTCTTCCCTGCTACTATCTCAGCTGTGTGAAGTCACTCACCCTTGATCTGGGTAAGGTGGAAATGGACATTAGGGATTCACTGCAGGTCGTGTCCAATGTAACACTGTGTCTTTGGATTCAGTCCCTCTGTCTGGTGCTTTTACTGTCAGGATATGTCAGGAAAAGGCCAGGAGAGGTGTCCAGCCTCCCTCAGGCAGCTCTGTCCTGCCAAGGGTTCTCTCTGGCCAAGGGAGCCAGTGCCTGGACTCAGGGATGCTGGAATGTGCTGGTGGCGGTGTCAGTTGTGCTTCAAAACTGTATCGACTTCAAAACGGTTTTTAATCCTCTACTTGAATTCCCATTAAATCCTCAAACCTGCTCTCCTTGGTGTTCTCTCATTTTGTGGTCTCCTCTCCACGAGCTTTGGTGCAGTGGGAATCCTGGGAGTTAGGGATGCAGTTGGGAAGAGACACTAAAGATCACACAATTCCACCCCCTGCCATGGGCAGGGACCCTTTCCACCAGCCCAGGTTGCTCCAAGCCCTGTCCACCCTGGCCTTGGACACTTCCAGGGCTGGGGCAGCCACAGCTTCTCTGGGCACCCTGTGCCAGGGCCTGCCCACCCTCACAGGGGAGGATTCCAACCCAGTATGCCCTCTGGCAGTGGGAAGCCATTCCCCTTGTCCTGTCCCTCCATCCCTTGTCCAAAGTCCCTCTCCACCTTTTCTGTGGGCTCCCTTCAAACACTCTGTGCTGCTCAGGGTGTGGTGCCTGGGAGGGCTCAGGACAGGACAGGGGTGACAGCGCGAGTGCAGCACGGGCTGTGACAGTGACACTGTGACAGGGCCCTGTCCCGGGCTCTGAGCAAGGTCTGCAGGTGGGACAGGTGTGTCTGCACAGCCAAGCCTTGTGGACCAGCGGGATCAGCACTTGGCTCCAGCCCACAGAGCTCTGGCAGCACAAAGTTCATGTTGAGATGTGGAAGCAGCGACTGCCAAGGGCAGACTGCCACTGTCCCCTGTCATTTGATCCCTCAAGGAGCCTCACCTGGGCTCTGCCACACAAAGCCCCCTGTTGTGGCTCCTGCCCTCCCGCAGGGGCAGCAGGAAGGGGCACTGACAGCAGGACTCAGCTCTCCTCCTGGCACAGCTGCAGCTCTAAGGTTTCCCCCTCCCAGCGAGCCCTTTGGCTGCGAGGGACAGGTATTTATGCCTGGTGGATGCACATTTAGGTTTCCCAGGTGTGCCTGAGCCGGGATGATGCCCAGTCTGTGTGTGGGCAGGAGGCAGAGTGGCAGCAGCCAGGTCCTGGCCTGAAGAGGAGGATGGAGGGTGGGCACGGCACCGGCCCCGCTGCCCCTGCTGTGAGTATCCCTGTTCCCTTTTCCCAGGAAAGGCTGGCTCTGTCCTTCCTCTGGGACTTGGCTTTGGGCAAGGCCACGACAGGACAACAGGGAATGGTTAAATGGGATATTGGGAAGGAATACCCTGGGAGGGTGGGCAGGCCCTGGCACCCCCAGGGTGCCCAGAGAAGCTGGGGCTGCCCCTGGATCCCTGGAAGTGTCCAAGGCCAGGTTGGACGGGGCTTGGAGCACCCTGGGCTGGTGGGAGGTGTCCCTGCCCATGACAGAGGGTGGCACTGGATGAGCTTTAAGGTCCCTTCCAACCCAAACCATTCCAGGGGTCCATGATTCTCTTGCCTGATCCCCCTCTGAAGGGGCTGAGATCCCACCATTCCCATGGATCTTGGTAAGGTTTGTTCATTCCCAGCACTCCCAGTTCAGCTGGCTGTTAGCTGGATTGGTTGGAAGTGTCTGGACTTACACAGGATAAACCTGTCAGGTAACAGGTCAGAGGAACCCCGGCCTGATGTGGCTGAGCTGCTTGGGATGGGTGGGCTGTGACCTGCCAAGGGCTGGGAGCTCTGGATTTCTCTATTTGCACTTTTCCCACCTGAGGGAATTCCATTAGCTATTGAAAACCTGGCAGTTACTGCAAGGCTGGGGATCTGCTGTGTTGGAATCAATAGGATTTCAGATATGTGCTGTTTTTACTCACTGCTTTTCTGGGGGAATAGTCTGGAAGATCCCTATTTCCACTCAAGATCTGTAGCTGCCCCACTGCTGGATGAGTTCCTGCAGTTGGAGCACATCTATCCCTGGGCATAGATTGAATTTCTCCATCTTTCAGAGAACTGAGAAACACGTTAATGTTTTAAGCATGGCCTGTGTTTGAGATTATTGAAAGCACATTTTCTGCTTTGTAAAAATCCTGTTATGGACCATGAAGTTAAATTTAATTGCTTTAACATAAGAATTAAAGTAATAGAACAAATAGAAGTGTCATAGGACTGCGGAGCTCTTTTGCTTGGTCTCATGGAGAACAACTTAGCTAGAAAATGCAACACAACCAAACACAGGGAGGGGCACAGAAGCAGGATCCCTCCACATTGGGTCTGATTCCAATGCTGATGAATTCTCTGGGGACTTCTACTGGCAACCAAAATAATTTCATTTGTTGTTCCCTGTGAGTGGGAAGCTGCTGCTCCAGCCCTGCCCCAGGGGAGCTGCAGCTTCCCTGCCTTGTGGCAGTGCTGGTTACTGGGATTTGGGATCTGGTATTCCAGCACTGTGGGATCAAAGCTCCGTTCTTCCAGGTGCTGTGATGGTTTGGCAGTTCTGCACTGCAACCAGTTTGCACAAGGACTTGTGTCATGAGCAGCAAGCATGTCTGGAGAACAGGGTGGATTTTAACTCCTGTTCCTCCTTCCTTTGCCTGACTCCCAGGACAGAAGGGCTACAGCACGATTCCCAGCTCCCTCCAGGACCTTCCGGATCGTCCTGCCCATTGCCTTGTTTTTGTTTGCAGTTGTTGGCATCATTGTGGGGCTTCTCAGCTCGTCCCCCAGCTCTGCCCAGGTAAGGCATCCCAATCCAGGCAGGAAGCCTCTTCCTGCCCACAGCCCCAGGCTGTGTGGGAAGCAGCTCCTGGGAGGGATGAGCAGGCTGAGGTCAGAGCTGGGTTTGGCTGGATCCCATCCCTGGACGAGGCAGGAAGGTGCCAGCAGGCTGCAGGCAGGGCTGTGGCAGAGCCTGGGAGATGCCTGGCCCTTTCCTCCAGCACCCAGTGCCTTTGGCATGAGGGGCACTGGTGCCTCTCCCCAGCCCTGCACGATGGAGAGCTGGCTGTCCCTGGTGATCCTTCTCTCCCTTCCTAAATCCTTCAGACAGGCAGCAGGGACCAGCACAGGGTCGGGGTGGGGGTGCTGGTGGGGGATGCTGTGCTGGTGGGTGCTGCCATCCCATCCTGCTCCTTGTGCCCAGGCTGGCTCCCAGCTCGTCCGACTGACCCTGCAGGGCCAGCAGGGACCTCTGAGGAACCAGACAGCCTTGGTGGACAAGGCCAGGGGCACTGTCACCTACTACGTCACCTCGCAGAACAACCTCAGCGCCGTGGTGCTGTATGACAGCAGGAACGTGAGTGCCGGGCTAATTAACCTGCCTCATTAGCACGGGAGAGACCAGAGGAGCCCTGGCTGCTGGGGTGGGAGCAAGAGGTATCGGCCAGGGAAAACATCCCCCAGCTCCTGCCTGGCGCCTTTCTCTGCACTTTAGTCAGGAGAGCCAAGGTGGGGGAAGGAGGGATGCCCATTGCTGGGGCTCCTCAGGGGGCTGTGGGTGCCTGTCCTGCCCGCTCTGAGGGGCTCCTCTGTCTGGCAGGGCTATGTGTGCTACAAACCAGTGGAGCAGAGCACATGTTACCTGAGGAGGATGGACCCCTGGGACCTGCAGCCCCTGCAGGAGGCTCTCAACGCGTCTGAGCTGACAGTGAGCAGTGGGGCAGCTGCAGGGTGGGACAGGCTGGGCTCTGCACGGTGCTGGCTCGCTGAGAGCCCCTTCCCATGTGGATTTGCAGTGGTGACCCCCCCAGCAGCACCCCAGGCCGTGGCTGGGGCAGGGCAGGGGCTCTCCTGGCCAGAGGAGGTGTCAGCCCCCTGTTCTGTGCCATCCCTGCTGGGGGGGCTGGCACAGGGGCACAGCCATGCCAGGCTGGCTGGGCTCACAGCAGGCTCAGGGCTGCAGCTCCTGGGTTTATGGACACCCCACTCCTGTGGGAAAGAGCCGAGCTGCAGGTCGGGGCAGGGGGCTGTGCCCATGCAGGTGAATAGCAGGGCTCCCCCAGGACCCGCTCCCAGGGATCCTGTTACCTGCTCAAGGAGCGGGGGAAGGGAAAACAAAGGGGGTTTGTTACCCATTTGTGGGCAAGACAGCTGGAGTAAACCACATATACAGACCCTCAGAACAAAATGTCAATGGATGCACAGGCAGGGGCAGGATCTGTTTCCAGAAGACACAAAGTCCCGTTTTTTTGTGCCCCTGCCATCTGTTCTCCATTTCCTTGGGGGCTCCTGGGGAATCCCTGGCCCTCACCTCGCTCCCACATGGAGTGTAGGAACACAGGAACCATGCAAACCAGCCCCCAAAGGGGATGCAAGGCAAAGAAAGCACCTGCCCAGCTCTGAGGCTCATCTAGAAAAGTATAATTTGGTGGTGCCAGGGCTGCCATCAAGGACCTGGCAGTGAGGAGCCTCAGCTCAGCCCATCCTGTCCCAGCCACCACAGGGACAATGGACACAGATTCATACCCCACTTGGTGCCAGAGGCTCTACGCCTGTGTGTGGAGAGGGGACAGAGCTGGGCAGGCAGGCACAGGTTTGTTGTGGCACATAAAGGTGTTTCAGCTCCAGGCCTGGGGATGAACAGCCCAACAAGGAGCCCAGAAGATGCTGCAGGAATGTGGGGGCTGTCCATGCTCCAGCCTCACCCCGGAGAAACCTACCCATGCTGCCAGGGTGCCCTGAAAGCCAGAGCAGGTCTGTGGGGCTGGAGAGACAAAGTGCCTTGGGAGGATTTAACAGGGCTGTTTCTTTCAGGCCGAGCAGCTGTTCCGTCAGGACAACCAGACCAAGTACTCCCAGGAGTTCCTGGGCATCGTGGCAGGGGAGAAGGTGAACCCCCAGAGCGTGGGCGAGGCTGTGCAGAGCCTCTGTGAGCACACAGACATCTTCTGGGTCCGCAGAGAGCACGGTAAGTGGGACACCTCCCTTGGCAGGGGGAAGCACAAGCTTTTCTAGCACCTCTAAGAGGATCAGGCTGCTGCACAAAAGCTGATGCATCCCAGGACAGGCTGCCAAGGCCCAGGACAGGGAGAGGTGACCTCTAGGGCAAAATCGAACCATTGTTCACCATCCCCGAGTGCTGGCTCGTACCCACACCCTGCCAGGAGCCACAGCCCTGGCTGGGATGGGCTCCGAGTCCCCACCTGGGCAGCACAGCCACCACACAGAGCTGTCCCCTGGGACACTGCTGCCTTAATCCTTGTCACCTTCACCCTCACCAAAAGCAGCCTGCTGAGCTGTCAGTCTGCTCTGTCTTGCTCCAGCTTTAATGAGGAAGGTCATTCCCTGAGGCTTTCCACTTGCTTGGCTCCCCAGGGACTCATAGCTGCAGGTCAAAGCATTCCTCTTACCTGCTCCTGTCCTTGCTTGTTGGCAGGTCCAGGGAAGCAGCGCCTGATCTACCTGTGCATCGACATCTGCTTCCCAAGCAACATCTGTGTCTCTATCTGCTTCTATTACCTCCCTGAGTAAGTGCTGCAGCCATGGATGCCCTCTTGCTGCCCTACATACTTGAACTGGATTCCTGAAAAGCCTGTGATTTCCACAAGGAAGGTAACACCCTCCCCAGAGTCTCCTGCTGATTTTGTGCTGCACATCAGGAGGGTTTGGAGAAACAAGAGGACTCTGCTCAGCACTGTCAGCACAGGCACTCCCTGCAGCTCTGCTCCAGGGCTGCCATATCTGTAGGAATTAGGAGCCCCAGGCTTAGAGGAACCCCAGGGAGTAGCTGGTGTTCTGGGGCTCCGTGCCCTGTCCCATACAAGGCTGTTATATTTGTTGGGGTGGTTGGCTTTAGGGGAGCAGCTCTCCAAGTCACTTGGTGAAACACCGAATAAAATGATTGCAAACCAAGACAAGAGCTGCCTTTCCTCTTTGCTCAGCCCTTTCACCACTTACAAAGGCTGATTTTTATTTTTTTCCCACTTTGGGGCACAAGAACATACCAAGCTGCCAGCAGCTGATGCCACAGGGCATTCAGCTCCAGCTGAACTGTCCCCATCTCCCAGCAGTGGGATCGTGTCTCCCTCTCCCATTCCCTCCCTTAGAGGCCACACACATTTCAACAATGTCCTGCTCAGAGCTGAAGCCTGGTCTCACCCCAGGCAGCTGCAGCTGCTTCTGCCAGAGCCCAAGCCCTCTCCACTGGGGAGGGGATGGGCACAGTGCATGTCCTGGCTGTGGAGAGGGTCCTTGTCACTGCAAGGCAAGGGGAAACACACAGAGCTCCTCTCCTTCCCACATGTGCCAGTTATCCCAACACGCTGTCGTTGAAGGCCAGGCAGACCACGGCTTTCTGGTGACCACTGTACTCCCTCTTGATCTCTCCTGTCTCCACACACCAAAGTCTGGCCAGGTTATCAGAGGAGGCTGGAACAGAGTGTGAAAAGAGGAGTGGGATATATGGCATTACCTTTTAAACTTCATTATTAGAAATAGTTTCCTCTTGCTTCACTCACCACCATCCTTAGGGCTGGTGATGACCAGCAAGACAGAGCAGCTCAGTGCATTTCTGTGTTAACTGGGATTTTAACTATTTCAGAGAGCAGTGACTGTGGAAATGACCACAGGTATCTTTCGAAGGGACAAACACACTGCATACCTGGAGATCACTTCTCCAGTTTAAACAAGTGTCTCTTGCAGCACAGGCAAAATGCTCCAGGGAGTCAGCAGAATGTGCTGGGGGTGTGAGTCTGGGTGCTCCCACCTCACCCACACCAGTGCCCCAGGCTCTGGTAATGTCCCAGCCAGAGGAACTCTCAGCCCTGTGCTGGTGCAGGGCCCTGGCACAGTCCAGGTGCCTCCTCACCTGTGACAATGTACTGGGAGTCTCCAGAGAAGGCACAGTCCCACATCCAGCCCCGAGATGTCTCCCCAGGGTTGTTGCTCTTAATACTCAGCTCTGTCATCAGAGAGAAGTTTGAAGTCCTCCAGATCTTGCATGTCTGATCCGCAGAACAGGTAGCCAAGAGCCTGCAAGGAGGAGACATGAGAGTAACCTTGTCAGTGATGGTGTGCACCTACAGACCTCTCATTACTGTGGGCCTGGGCCAGTGATGGCCTGGAGACCTGCCCTCACTGCAATCACATCTCCTTACACCTGGATCATCTCATTTATGAGATTCCAGCTAAACAGACTCCATGAAGGAGCTCACACTTTGCTCCTGGAGATCAGCCATGGGATCCCAGCTGCAGGAACAGCTCGTGGCTGCAAACCTTGCTGAGCTCAGAGAGCATGAGTGGCATGCCACTGAGAGCAACCCTGTGGTGGCACATCCCTTGCCTGCTCCCTGGGGACCTGTGGCGTGCAGTCAGCATCATCCACAGCTGGGGCACAGCTGGAGGCACAGCTGGAGGCACAGCTGGCCTCTGCCTGCCCGGGAAGGACCACATTTCCCACGAGAGGGAGGAGAGAGCTGCACACACTCACGTGGAGTCGGGGCTGAACTTGCACTGCAGGGCGTAGCGATTGTGTGCCGGGATCTTGGTCTTGGGGATGAGCTGTGTCACCTCCTCGCCGATGCCACCCGTCAGGTTCCACACGTAGCAGTTTCCCTGTGGGGACACAGCAGGATCTGTGGTTGGGCTGGAAGTGCCCACCCCTCCCCAGCCCAGACTCCCCCCCAGCCCTGCAGGGAGTGGCTGTTCGTGCCCGCAGGAGGCACGGCCGGTCCCCGGAGCTCACCGAGCTGTTCACAGCTGCCATGTAGCTGGCATCGGGGTCAATGTGGACAGAATTCACAGACACCTCAGGCTCTGGGATGAGCTGCTCGTTGTGGTCGGTCTTCAGGTCCCAGATATGGATGGCACCGCTCTGGTCACCCACGATCAGCTCTGCCTGCAAGGGAAGAGCAATCCGTGAGCAGCAGTCCTGAGCTGACACTCTGACTGTGCCCCTGGAGCACCACATGGAGCTCTGCTCTGGTTTTAAGCATCAGGGTCCTGTTGTGCCTCTTTTCCCCGGCACAGGGCTGTTCTACACACTGGCTCCATGGAGAGGAAGCCAAGTCCTGACTCCCCTTACACTCTGCAAAAGGCTGTATCCCTTCCCAGAAGTGTTTGTTAATTTTCTAAACCCCAGAGCACACAGCAGCTGCCTGAATTCCAGAGCTGTTGCACAGCTACAGCTCCAAAGAAAATCCACAGGAGCCAAGTGATTTTCAGCACATCTCAGAGGAGGCATTAAGATGCACATTGGCCAGTGAACAACTGAAGCACTCAAGAGTGCACAGACACCTGAAAAACACAACCTGGAGTGGGTTTTCCTCTCTCTCCCCCCTTCTCAGGGGAAGGACAAGAGCCAGCTGAAGGGCAGAGTCCTGGCTCTGATCCCACGCTCAGAGAAGAAGACAATGCTGGCGCCTCTCCACTCCAGCCAGGGCTTTATCGACAGCCCTGCACTGCCCACAACTTCAGCAGAGTCCCCAGAGGAGATCAGGTCATCAGGCACAGCTAATCCTGTGCCTGGGAGCACAGCCCTGTTCCGAGGAAGGCAAACACCACTCGATATATTTATCTGATGGCACAGAAGCCTTTCCTGGCCACCTCAATCCTCAGTGCCTCTTAGCAGGTGTCAAGTGCAATTCCTAAGGCCATCACAGCTGTATCCAGGCCTTGAGGAATCTCTGGGATAACTGGATCAGCATCTCTGCACAGGGAACTCCAGAGCCATGGAGCTATCTGAACAAATGCTGCCACCTTTGGACTAATTAACCATGTTTTGCTCACAAACCAACACTCTGCACCTCAGCAGCACTGTGGTCAGTGATTATTTCCCAGCAGTATTTGTTTTAACATAACATATCCTCCCAGCACTGACACTACAGGAGCATTTGGGTAAAGTCTGGTCCAAATACATCATCTCAAATCTGGTCTGAAGTTCCTGATTTGCAAAATTAAACCTTTGCTAAATGAAATGCAACGGAACATTTCCATTACTCAGCATTTTACAAAGGCTTGCACTGCCCTGTCTGCAGGCAAACCCACAGCCCAGCAGGGTCATCAGCACTGCAACGATCCCTATTGATTTCCCTGCTAATGCACCACATTCCCTTCAGCCTCATGCCAGCCCCAGCCCTCCCTCTGCTCAGCAGCAGCTGCTGAACCCACTGGTGAATCTCAACCAAACCTGATGGGAATCATTGCTGTGGGCCCTGAGTGCTTTTTCTTGCCAGCAGTGCCACCCAAAGCACCTGGCACAGCAGCTCTGCCAGGGTGGAGATGGACGGGGTGTGGGAAGGCGACTGTGCTTGTCCAGCACTGCCACCAAGAGCTTGGTGTGCCTGGTCTGTGCCACCAGGAAGGCTGCCCATCCCAGCCACTCTCCCAAAATCTTTTGCTGGGATACAACTCTGCAGCCCCTCAGATTTACCCAGAGGAGCCACAGGAACAGGTTGCCCAGAGAGGCTGTGGCTATTCCACCCCTGCAAGTGCCCATGGCCAGGTTGGACAGGGCTTGGAGCAACCTGGGCTAGTGGAAGGTGTCCCTGGCACAGAGTTGGAACGAGATAAGCTTGAAGATCCCTTTCACAGGATTCTGTGTGCTGGGGCACCATGCAAGGAACCCGTTTGCTCACCTGGTTGGGGTGCAAGCACACACAGTTGATGGGAGCGTTCACCTGGAAAATGCGCTGGCACTGGAGGTTCCGGGACCTGGGACAGACAGGGAGGAAGGGGCGTGTTTGGGGGCGTGGGACGAGCCCCACAGCCTCTGACGCTGTGGGAGGCGAGTGCCCCGTGCCCACCTGAGGTCCCAGATGCGGGCCATGCAGTCCTCGCCCCCCGTGTACATCCAGCGCCCGTCCTCGTGGAACCCCACCGAGGTGATGTTCTTGCTCACGCCGTCGTAGTTGATCACGGGGTTGGGGTTGTTGGAGTTGAGGTCGTACATGCGGATGTGCTGGTACCCTGCAACCACCGGGCGGGGCGTGGGCACCGTCCCCGTGCCCGCTGTGCCCGCTGTGCCCGGCGGGACAGGGCTGCTCACCTGCGGCTGCGATCATGCTGCGGTCCGGCGTGATCTCCAGGGCGTTCACCTGCTGCGAGTGTGTTAAGGTTGGTACAGAGCGTCAGCCAGGCCCCGGGCAGGGGCTTCCAGGGGCAGGGGCTCCAGAAGTTCTAGGGGCAGGGGTCTTCCCATGGGCAGGGGGTTCTCACGGGCAGGGGGCTGTAGGGGGCTTCAGGGGGCAGAGGTCTCCAGGGGGCAGGGGCTTCCCAAGGGCAGGGGCTCCAGAAGTTCCAGGGNCAGGGGGCTGCAGGGGGCAGGGGGTTCCCATTGGCAGGGGCTCCAGGGGGTAAGGGGGTCCCATGGGCAGGGGGTCCATGGGCAGGGGGCTGCCATAGGCAGGGAGTTGCCATGGGCAGGGGCTCCATGGGCAGGGGGTTGCCATGGGCAGGGGGCTGCAGGGGGCAGGGGCTCTCCGGGCTCCCCGGGCAGGGTCCCCCCGCCTCCCCCGAGCGCCGGGAAGGATACGGAGTCCTGGTGCTGCACCGTGCGGGTGCAGATGCCGCTGTGCGCCTGCCAGAACCGCACGGTGTGGTCGTAGCCGGCCGTGGCCAGGATGACGGGGGCGCTGCCCACCGTGCCCTGCGCGGCGTT
>WBMV01005750.1:209467-227558 GCA_013396655.1 Campylorhamphus procurvoides | reverse complement strand
GCTCCCGGCGCCGCCGCTCTCCGGCCGGACTGCCCTTGCCCTGCGCCCGGGAGCGACCCCCGGGCCCCCGGGATGTGTGTCCTGGGCAGGGGCCGCGGCCGGGCAGCGCCGGGCACAGCTGCGTGTGCGTGGAGCGAGTGTGGCCGGGCCGCGCGTGTGAGCCCCGCGGCGCAGCGCCCGCGCCCCTCCGCGTGTGTCCGCGCTGCCGCGGGTGCGTGTGCCGCTGTGTTTGGGTGCGTGGGGTGTTTGCGTGGCGGTGTGTACCCTGGCATCTGTGTGTTTGGCTGGGCTGTTGGTGCTTCTCGCTGTGGGGGTGTTTGGATGTCGCTCCGCGGGTATCTCCCGGAGCATCCCTGCGGCTGGCTGTGCGCGGCTCCGCGGGTGCGCTGAGGGTGCGTGGCCAGGTGTGAGGCTGCGGGGGCGTGCGTGTGGCTGTACGTGTGTGTCTCAGGGTGTACGTGTGTGTAGCTCCATGAGTATCTACTCGCTGGAGGATATAACCGCTCGGTCGAGGCGTTCCGCCCGGGAGTGAATAATTCATGGTGCTGATGCAGCCGCAGGTTTCAGGCCCGGTGGATGGGGATGAGCTGGGGGGCTGGGGTCCGTCCCTGGGTATGGACAGAGGCCACGGGGAGCACTCGTGTGGCATTGGGTCACTGGACACACAGCCCCTCCGTGGCTGCACCCAGTGTCCCTCTCTCCAGGGCCCAGTGCTCCCTGAATGCAGGCACCCCTGTTTTCCTGGAACTGTGCAGGGCTGGTGTGGTGTCCCCCATCCCTGGTCGTGCAGGGGTGCTTCCAGCCCAGCAGGGCCAGTGTAGTGTCCCCTGTATCCTCGTGCTGGGCAGGGCTGGTGTGGCATCCCCCATGGCCCTACTCTGGTGTGGCATCCACCATGTCCGTGGTGCCACATGGGGCCAGCATGTGTTTCCTCATGCCGTGAAGTCTGTCCTCCATGTGCTGGTGCTGTGGTGTTCCTCATGTCCCCAGTGCCACCATTGCTGTCACTGCTGAGGGACTGTGCAGACAAGAAAAGCCTCCAGCTCAGGGCCCTCTTCATCTCAACAACCTGCTCCAGGTGCTGCCACTGCTGCAGCCTCTCGGAGTGGCATGTGGGGATGGGGACAACCCCTGGCCAGTGCCCAGCACCGTCCCCCACACACCCCTCTCCAGTCCCCGCTGGCCTGGGCACACAACTGGTGTTGCTGTGGCAACAGCCAGAGGTGCCAGAGTGCCACGACCTTCTCCTGTATCCCTCTCCTTCTAAGTGCTCTGAGTGCTCTGTTGCACCTCCCACTGATGAGCGCTCCAGATTCCAGGTGCACTGGCCATGGGGGGCCAGTGGTGTTCCCTGTGCCAGGATTGCAGGTTTGGGACGAGGGACACCCAGTGAGGCTGAACCTGGTGTTGGGGAGATTCCCACTGCAGGCCTGGATGCTGCCCCATTCCCTGGCTGGGCTGCCCATCTCCAGCTCTGCTGAACCCACTGGTGCCAGTGCTGGGCTGCTCTGGTGCCATTTCCCCACTGGACCCAACTCTCTTGCCCAGCAGCGAGTGCCACATGTGTGTTTTGGGTGCCATGCTCCCAGCCTGGGGTACATGAGCACCCCTGGCCATGGCACTGAGGCTGCAGGAGTGGCACAAGGAGTGGGAGAGCACTGAGCAGGGCTGTCCCCACGCCGTGGTGTCCCCATGTCCCCTCCGAGTCCCAGTCCCAGACATGCCTGTGGTGCTCCCCGCGCTGTGCAGCACCAGAAAGATTTGTAACTTAGCCCTGTTATCTGGATAATATCCTATTCATGTGGGGTTTAATAAATGAGATTTTAAAAATCCTGGTGTGAATTAGCGCGGGTTGCTATGGTGACATGGGGCCCGGTTTGGTGTGCGGAGTGCGGGTTCGGGGCCCGGGCCGGCCGCAGCACGCACCGCGCCTGCTTCCCGGGCATCCATAATTGATGAGGTTGTCTGAAAGTTGCGCAAATCAGATGCAGGGATTTGGCAGCAAACTGTTTCCCTCCCTGTCCCCTCCTTCCCGGTGCTACCTCGAAGAATTGTAGTGACTTGGCGTTTTCCCCTTGGCTCCAGCGCCGTGGGATGGAGCCCTGGGGTGTCTCCAGCAGTGCCCAGTCCCACCATGCCAACCCTGTCCTGGACACCCAGGGCTTCAGGCAGTGGGAGGTGAGCTGTGCTGTGCTGTGCTTTGCTGTGCTGTGCTGTGGATCCATGATTCCTCAACCACAGAGCATTGGAGCAAGCTGGCTCCTTCCCTGTGAGGCTGGTGCTGCCAGTGGCTCCTCCGTTTTGGAAATGGCTTCTGTGTGGTGCTGCCAGTGCCGTGTCAGGGACCTCGAGCTGAGGCTTGGATCCTCTGCCCTGGCTTCTCCTGCTGGGCTCGGGGGCTTTGTAAAGCACTTCCACACGTGGCAGCTTCATGTGGCCAAGGAGATGTCCCAGCACGTGGCCCTGTGGTGCCAGGATGAGCATCGGCTCAGGGGCTGCCTGTGCAGGTGGAATACAGGGCTGTGTCCTGGGGGGATGTGCTGCCCACCCCATGCTTGGTCCTCAGTGCCATCCTGGTGTCCCAGGCTCATGTCCTTGTGTGCCACTGGAGCTCTGGGTACCTCGCTCAGGGATGCCCGGGGCCGGGTGAGTCACGCTGACTGGCTGCGATTGGGATCTGGGCATGGAGTCCTGCACCTCTTGTGCCTCATCCCTCGTGCCCTGCCATGCTGGGGTAACCCAGCCCAGCCTGGTCTCACTGCCCAGGGGTGCTGTGCTCAGGCCTGGGCAGCTCTCCGGGTGCCCCTGCCCTGGGTGGCAGAGCCCCATTTCCACACTGCTGCCTGTGCAGGGCTCTGCATCCTGCCCTGTGTGTCACTGTCAGCACCTCTGGCATTTCAGGATTTATCCCAGTCAGCCCTGGCCCCGCTGCCATGTGCTGGGAATGCCAGGTGCTGGGAATGGGTACTGCCCTGCCTGGGGAGGCACCTCAAAGCTCAGCCAGAACTCCCAGGCCCATCACTCTCCGGGGTGCTGCCGTCCCATGGCGAGGCATCCCAGGCTGCCAGTGGAGCTGCAGTGTCTGAGTGGGACCAGTGCTTCTCCAGCGCTCCAGGGTTCAGGGACAGAGGGAAGCAGAGCCAGACCCCTCGGGGACATTGGCTTCTGGGCAGGGCCTCACCAGCTGCCTCCTGCCCTCCAGTGTGTTCTCCTGCACCGTGGCCAGTTAATTCTGGGTTTTCTTGCCTGCATTTGATTGCATTAATAATCTCTTCTGATAACAGTATTTAATAAAACCGGGCTAATATGGCGCAGTTAGGAAATGTCTTTGACATTTTACAATTCAATTTCTATGCAGTAAAAGGCAGGGCAGCTGCAAATCCAATTGTGGTGCAGTGCCCAGGGTGCGTATGGCTGGCAGCCACCGGAGCTGCCCAGTTCCCCCCCAGCCCTCTGGGAAAGGAGGAACCTTCCCTGGGAGGCAGCCACCCCCAATGGCTCTCCTCTGCCACTAGCTGGGCACAGACACTGGACAGACCCCCCCTTGGTGACAGAGAACCCAAGCAGAGAGGAGCAGAGGGTGCTCACCTGCATGCCAGAGCCCCCCAGATGTTGCCAGCCTCTGGAACCATCAGTGCTGGGCAGGATGTCTGGAGTTGAGAGGAAGGGGCTGCAGGACCAGATCCTGTGTCAGCTTGGCCAAAAGGGTGCTGAGCCCCCACATACCCCCATGCTGTGGCCAGGCACTGCTCCTATGCCTCCCCCAATCCCCCGGGCACAGATTAAGGAGCAGAATGCCAAGGGGTTGGGCTGGGGTGCGCAGGTGATGCCAACAAGGGGCGATGCCAGTGCCTCCCAGCCATGTCCCAGGCACAGGACCGTGCTCTGAGCACCGCTGGCAGGCAGGTTCCCACCAGGGCTGAGCAGCTTCAGCTGCTGCCGTGCTCATCCACATGTCAGTGGGTCCCTCATAAACTTCTTGGGGTTTCCAGCCCACGTGTGAAGCCTCGCTCCGAGCAGGACTTGGCAGGCAGACGTGGGCTGGCATGTGCCAAGTTTCTTTCCAGAGGGGCACTATTGCTCAGCCTGGGGTGACTTCCCCTTACTTTACATTTCTCTCCTCTCCCTGTGGCTGGGCCCAGCTGTGGGTGCAGACCCTCCTGTGCCCCCACCCCCCAGCACAGCCCCCATGTCTGTGCTGGCTGTGGGGTCCCTGCCCGCTGGGAATGCTGCCGGGCACCCGGCACTGTTGGCCACAGCCACGGAGGAGCAGCGTGGCTGCAGGCTGGCCATTCCATTTCCAGCTTCCTCACTGGCCTGGATTTTCTCTCAGCAGTCCCAAATTCACCTGGCTTGACACCAACCAGCCCTTTGCCAGTGGCAGGCAGACCCTTGTGCAGGATTCTCCCACAGCTGCCAGCTCTGGCTGTTTCCTGCACAAGGACTGTGCCCATGCACTGTGGGGTGATGCTGTGGGGGACGTGGCAAGGCCAGGCTGCACCCAAGGGTGATGGTGCTGGCGGTGAGCAGGGCTGGATGCTGTGGGGCCCTGAGCCCCCGGCCACAGCCGTCCCCATCACTGCCAGCCTATCGTGGTTTCCAGTAGCCAGGCTGGCGTCTGCTTTCTGTCCTCTGCTCTGCACTCCCTTTAACTCTTCCATCCCCTTCCCAGCTATTGGGAATGGCTGTGATAGGTCCCCTCCCCATCTCAGTGTGCCTGGGGGATGCCCCCAGCCCCTTCCCATTCCTCATGTGCCTGCACTGGCCACAGCAGCAATGCCCATGGTTGGCAGCTCCGTGGTGCTGTGCCAGTGCCCAGGTGGGTTCCAAAGCAGTGGTGGATCCTCAGTGAACATATTCTTCAGGCACGTGGCGTGCTGGAGCTGTGGCATTGCTGGTGGGGTGAGCAGTGGCTGCAAACACCCAGCTCTGGGCGATGCCTGAGGTTGTGTTTGCCATAGTGCTCTCCGACCTGGTGCTGCTGCCAGGGTGGTGTGTGCTGGGAATGGTGCTCAGGCACTGTTGGGAGAATGTTGGGCAACAAATTTGATGATATTTAATGACTGGCGCTGTCAGGTCAGGCTCCCATGGGCAAGGGAGAGGCATTGTGAAGAAAAACTCAGGAGGGCCTGCATGGACACTGTTGCTGTCACCACTTTGTGTCCCATCTGTGGCCAAATGTGCTGTGAGCATGGGCTATGCCAGGAAGGTCATCAAGCCAGTGTGCAGTGCTGATGTCACCTCTGCCCTGGGTTACCATCCTGTCCTGCAGCTGGGGTATGTGGGACTCACCCTCCTGGTTCCCCTCTCCCCACAGGAATGTGGCCAACACAGCCCACCTGGCACAGGAACGATGCTCCCAGTGAACTGGCTTCTCGTGCGAGGCTGAGAAGGATCTTTAAGCTCTAATGAAATGTTAATAGTATTTTCCAACTCAATATGAGAGTAGAAAATGAGGTGTTTAACACTGGGCTCCTCAGCGACAGGAGCAATCAGCCTGAGAAATGGGAAGCTGGGATGCAGTGCCGGCCCGAGCCCGACCTGACAGCCCCGTGCTGCTGGGACTGCCCCGGTGATGGATGGGTGCCGGGGCCGGCACAGGCCATCCTGTGGGGAAGTACAGTACCGGGAGGGCGTGGGAGAGAGGCTGGCTGGGAGTGCCAGCTTTGCCCGGGTCTCCTTGGGTCTCCCCACCAAGGTCACTGCCGACCGCCTGGAGAGCACCGAGCAGATGGAGGTGGCAGTGGGGCTGGGGTGCCCCGGGGTGCAGCGGGACATGGACCCCCAGTGCTGTGCCCTGCCATGGCCTGGGTCAGCTGAAGGCAGAGTCAGCTGGAGATGGTGCCCAAGCAGCCACCACGGGCACGGCCAGGCTCTGCTTCTCCAAGCACCAGTGGCTGGGCACTCCACCGCTGTGCCTGTGTGTGCCCTGCTGCATCCCCCGTGTGCCCTGCTGCATCCCGCGTGTGCCCTGCTGCACCCTACATGTGCCCTGCTGCATCCTGTGTGTGCCCTGCTGCACCCTGTGTGTGCCCTGCTGCACCCTGTGTGTGCCCCGCTGCATCCTGTGTGCATCCATGTGCGTGCATGTGCCCATGTACGTGTGTGCATCCATGTACACGCATCGGCCCCCCCTCATCCATGTGTCCTGTGCCTCTGTGCATCCGTGTGCACGCGTGTGCATCGTGTGCCCATGTGCCTCTGCCCCGTGCATCCCTGTGCCCGTGGCCATCTCCGCTGCCCACCCGGGCCCTGCCTGCTCCCCAGCCTGGCGTGGGGCTGGCGCTGGGCTCGCCTGGCTCTCGGCGGCAGCAGCCGCTGATCCCTTCCAGATGTGGCCGCCGGAGCCGCCTCCCCGTGAGGCCCCCGCAGGTTCTGTGGCCGCGGGAGCCGCTGGCTCAGACAAAGCAGCGGCCGCCCGGCTCCTGCATTGCAGCTGGGCTGTTTACGGCAGGCTCGCTGCTCGCAGCCCTGCAGCTCCGCGCCGGCTCCGCGCCCCGCTCCCCCCGCTCCAGCGCTGTCCCGGCCGCTCCTGCGCTGCCCCTGCCAGCCCCGGCCCGCATCCACCGTACTGGGGGCACTGGGGACACCGGGACCGGTCCTGAGAGCCCCGCGCCTCCCCCGCAGCGCTGCCCGCCCGCTGGAGCCGTGCGGGGCCTCTGGACGCGCTCCCGGTGCTCCCGGATGATGCTCGGCATCGCCTGCCCGCACATCCCCGCTCTGTCCGCACATCCGCACATCCCCGTTCTGCCCGCACATCCCCGTTCTGCCCGCACATCCCCGCCCTGCCCGCACATCCCCGCACCTCCTCGCACTGATCCCCGCCCTGCCCGCCCATCCGCGCACGTCCCCGCACATCCTCGCCCTGCCCGCACATCCCCGCACCACCGAGCTGCCAGCCCTGCAGAACCCTTCGTGTCCGTGCCCATCCTGCCCTCGGGGGCAGCGGGAACACGGCCGTGGTGCAGAGGGTGGGCACGGTGCCCCGGCACGCGTGGGACCAGGCGTTCCATGGATGAGGACAAACGATGGCTCTAAAGGCACCATGTTTCAAATAGTCCCTCGGGCCTGTTTTGCCGGCGAGGTTGGGAGCTCAGGGCACGTGCTGTTGGGAGTTCAGAGGAGGTGCTGTGCCTCTGATGAGGCTGGGCTGCCTGCACACACACACACACACACACACACGTGTGTGCACATGATCTGGGGAGCTCCCACCAATCCCCAGCACTGCTGGACTGCACTGGGTTCATGGGAGGCCGATGATCACAACTGTGCATTCGTTAATGATGCTTTGAGATGCACAGAGCTCCTGGTCCCTCCCTGCAGCCAGCGGGGCCGGGGTCGGTCCAACCAGGCATCCCTGATGTCACAGAGGGGGCAAGCAGGGGGAGGAGATGGGGAGGATGAGGATGGGCTGGGCAGGATGGTCTCTGTCCTGGGGTAGAGGTGAGTGGTGCCACCATCCACCTCTCTCTGCTCCCATGTCCCAAAGAGGTGCAGTGCCAGACATGCTGGGATGGATGGACGGGCAGACACAGGTGACAGTGGCCCTGAGCAGCCATGTCCTGTCCCTGCCGTGCCAGCCTTGCTGTGCCAGCAGTGACTGCTTCCAGCCAGGGTGATTACTGAAAATTACCTGTTTGCCACAGGCTGGCAATTAGGGCTCCCTGGAAGCGACACCAACACGCATTTCTGCGCAGACAAGGGTGGGTGTGCAGCTGGCACGGGGCACGACGGGTGGGCACGATGCTTGGTGCTGGTTCCACAGAGCTGAGCATAACACCTTATGTGCCACCTGTGGGGCAGAGCCAGCGCATCCCTGCACTGCCCACACACCTGCCCATTCCTGCTGCCTCTTCCCCCATCCCTGATTGCACAGGGCCGAGTCACCCGCAGCCCCTGCACGGCAGAGCCCCATGGCACCGCCTGGTACTTGGGGGGCTGAGGGGAGGCTGGGGCTGCCCCAGGGGAGTCTGGCTGGTGCAGAATGGCTTGGCCAGGCTCCGTGGCACCACACAGCAAAGGTTGGATGAGGATACAATTTGGGAATACAGGGAGAGCAGGGATCCTCACAGCAGCTGCTTGTGGGCACCCTGGAGTGCTGGGTCTCCTGGCCAGCTCTAGCCCCAGTGGTTTGGCTCTGCCCTGTGTAAACCCGTGTCCCCTGTCCCCGCCTGCCCTGGCAGCCCACAGGAACAGCCCCTCACCCTCCCTTGAGATCGAAAAATTTCCTTTTTGTAAAAATAAAGGCATCACAGCGGAGTCCCCGCTGCCCCTTGAAAGCTGCATTTAAGCTGCTTCCTGTGGCCCCAGGGGACAGCCCTGCACTGCCATGACTCAGGCTGCCAGAGCCCAGCCAGCCTCCAGTGCGGATTTCTCTGCTCCCTGGGGAAGGCTTCGCAAGGGCTGGACATCCAGAGTGTCCGCAGGTGTGCTGGGCACAGTGCCAGCATCCCCCAGGGGTGCCGTGGGATTTGGGGAATGGCTGGTGATGGGCAGCAGGGCACCCAGCTGGGGGTGTGCCCTGCCATGTCCAGTGGTGATGGACAGTTGTTATCCAGCTGTGATGGTCACTGGGGTATCCAGTAGTGATGGACAGTTGTTGTCCAGCTGTGATGGGCACTGGGGTGTCCAGCTGTGGTGAGGGGTGTGTGTCCAGCTGTGGTGGGCAGTATCTATGCAGCTGTGCTTCATACTGCTCTGCAATGGCTCCATCCCGTCTCAGCTACCTCTTAGCCCCAGGCAATCCCTTTCCCTGTAGGACGGTGCATTATTTATACAGTCCAAATCGATCGGAAGATGATAACGGCTTCATTAGCATCTGAGCATCGTGCTGGCCTCAGCGCCTGACACGACCTTGGCTGCAGGAGTACAAGCTTTTCCCTGTCAGGACCAGCTCCCCGATGTCACCATCATCACCAAACCCAGACAGGAGTGCTGTGCCCACTCGGTGGGATCCCCACACTCTCACATGCCACATGGGCAATAAGAGCCCCCCATGTCAGGGCTCCTCGTGCGGTGCCCGTTGTTTGCGTGGCACTCATCAGCAGGGATATAATTAAGAGCAGCTATTTTGGATGCTTCCTTTATCCGGCAGCTCCCAGCGATGCCGCTGCAGGATCCTCCCCCTGTCTCTGAAACAGGCGCTTGCCTTGAATGTGTTCCCTGTGGATATTTGCTGCTTGTGCGGTCCTGGGAGTGCCTGTTGTGTTTGGGTGGGCACACACACGGCCCTGGCTTCCCACATGTGCTGGGGAGTGGGGAAGCAGAAGGGCTGAGGCTGGAGAAGAAAGGGAATCACTGCAGAAGGGTGATGGAAAGGATGGATAGGAGGATTTGAGGGGGGTTCTTCTGGCTTATCCGCTGCCGCCATGCTGAGGGGAGGCAGTGATGCTTTCCCCTCATTAAGGAGATGTTGATTTAGTGGAGGCTGGAGCCATCTGCTTGGAGCAGCCGCCCGCTCCCTGCTCCCTGCCGGGGGGAGCCGGGTGAGGATGTGCTTCGTCAGCGGGGGCTTGGCCGGGAGCCCCCACGGCCCGGCCGGGCATCGATCGCTGCTGGCGCTGCGCTGGCTGCAGACACAGGCACTGGTGCAGGAGCACGTGAAGGAGTGCTGGGAAGGGACAGGAGTCCCCCCAGGCACCGAGGAGTTCCATCATGGGGGGGCTGTGACTTCGGACACGTGTGCAGGGATGGGGCTGGAGCAGCTGGGCGTGGGAGTCTCCCAGCAACGTGTATTGGGGTGCCAGGAGCTGAGGCTGGTCACAGTCCCATGGCATACACCGGGCTCCCTGGAGCAGCAGCTGGGCTCAGGGGTCTTCATGCAACGTGTACTGGGATACCTGGAGAAGTGATTTGGTCCAGGGGTGCCCCCGTGGCATGCACTGGGACGCCTGGTGCAGCAGTCGGGCACGGGGGTCTCCATGTGCCCATGCACTGGGATGCCCAGAGCTGTGGTGGGCACGGGGGTCTCCCCATGGTGTGCACCAGGGTGGCTGGAGCAGCTGCCCACCCTGGTACAAGGAGTCAGGGTGACACATGGCTGGGCCCTGGGGTCGGGCAGAGCCGCTCCCCAGTGCGTGCCCACTGCACGTGCTGGCGGCTCGTGTGTCACCCACCATCGTGGTGCCCGTGGCACACAGAGTGCCAGGCTGAATCCAAGCGTGCACTGAGCTCCTGCGATGCCTGCGTTTAAGTGAAGGCATTTCTGGGAGGAGTGGCAGGGCTGCTCCCCGCGGCGGTGTTTGCTCTGGCAGACGCTGTTTATAGCTGGTGTCGATGGCAGATGCTGCGACTCCCGGTGCTGCAGCCGGGTCCGGTGGTGCTGGGGTGGGCTGGATGGAACCCACGTGTCCCCCTGCCCTGGGGACAGCGATGTGGCCCTGCCACGCGATGCTCGTGGGGTGTGAGGCACTCTGAGAGCTTTGGGGAGCTGTGCCAGGGGATGGAAGGGGAGCCCTGTGCTCCCCCTAAGCAGCCCGTGGGGAGCCAAGAGGGGATACTGTGGTGTTCGAAGGATGGGGAGGGTCTCAGGAGGTCAGAGCAAAGAGGTGCCACTCCCTGCCTGATGGCATCTGATTGTGTGTGGAGAGGGCAGGATGGTGGTTACAGGTGCTCGGTGGTCCCTGTTGTCCCTCCAGTGATCTCAGCAGAGGACAGCCAGGAACACACTGGGTACCACTGGCAGTGTGGCTGTGAAGTCTTGCCCTCCTCCCTGCTGTGCCTGTCTCCTTTTGTAGCCAATATTTTTAATTGGAAGTGCTCAGGTCCCTTCTCTCTCCCTCGTTAGTGGAAGAGTTTTCCTTGTACTTCCCAGCCATTAACAAGCTCTTCCAGCTCCTGCTGCCCCCGGCCAGGCTGCAAATCCCACAGTGGATCTGCTGACGTCTCAGGGCCCCCATCCTGCTCCCTTGCTCCAGGAGCTGGGGTTATTCTGAGCACCCAGTTGGGCTCCGTGCTCCAGATGCCTTCAGCATGCTAGCGGCCACTTCCAGAGCTTTAAGGAAAGTCAAACCACTGCATGGCTGGAAGTCACTGACTAAGCACTTGGCACGGGCAGCGATGGAAGTGCTAAACAGATTTTGGCAGCCGCAGCCTCTCCTGCAGGTGCAGGGAGGAAAGATTTGCCGCTACGGTGTGTTGGAGTGATGGTGGTTTGGGCAGTGCCGGGGTGGCACACGTGCCTGGGGATCGCCAAAGGCATCACTGCTGCACCTGCCACCCTGATCCCCGGGCATTGCCCCATCCCAGCCCCTCGCTGGGATCAGCCTGTGGGAAAGGCAGGCACCACAGACCTGCTGACATCCGTCTGTCCATCCGCAAGGGCCGATGGCCGGAGCGGGGCCCGTCTCGGGGCTGGAGGTTGGAGCCAGTGCCGGGCACGGTGCCGCTCCTGCGCCCACCGGCTCCCTTTGTCCCCTGGCCCTTGGCATCCCTGGGGGGCGGCCCGGCCCCCTTCTCCTGGGAGCTGGTTCTTGGCGTGGGGAGGCAGCGGAAGCGGCTCTGGGCTCCTCTCCACCGGAGCTGAATGGCACCTTTGTTGGGGAGGTTGGCGGCCGCTCGGGGCTGGCGGGGACCCACTCGACCCCGGCCACTGCAGTTGGTCCCAGTGGTGGGGTGGCTCTGCCCACCAGGAATGTCCAATTCTTCCCAGGGGAGCGTGGGGATGCCGTGGCAGGGATGGGATCTGGGGGATGTTGTGGCAGGGATGGGGTCTGGGGGCTTCTGTGGTGTCCCTCTCCCTCCCTGTCCCGGAGGGAGGGACAGGAACCTCCTGCACTGGCAGGGAGAAACCTCTGCCACCATCCGAGGTGCTCCTGGGACCATTTGCACTCTGTGGCCCAGGAAGGGCTGGCTCAGCCCTGGCACCACTTCCCAGGCTTGAGGGTCAGGGCTGGACACAACCACCCTTCCTGCTGCCCGTGCCCTCTTTGTCCCTGTGGAGGCTCCCAGACTCTGGCACAGCCCTCGTGCCCAATAATTCAGTATCTCACAGGGATGCTGACAAAGAGACATGGTACAGGGGGAATGGGCAAGGCCATGGCTATGATGCACAGGGAACATATCTTTGGCCCCATATCCCCCTTCTCTGTCTGAAGCAGCCCCTTCCAGCTGTCTTGTCCCAACGAGAGCTTGTCCCTGGCATGCTGGTCCCTGGCATGCTTCCAGCTGAGCTGCTGGAGTGAGGATACAGGGGCGAGGAACCCCAAGGATGCAGGGATGAGGATGGTAGGGTGAGTGACTTTGGTTGACCCTTCTCCCTGCTGGGCTGTGCAGCCTCTGGGTCATCTCCCCTGGCCTCGTGGCTGTGCCAGTGCTGTCTTGCTGTGGTGGGCACAGGGGCTGCTCTGTGGGCCCCCAGCCCGGGGCTCTGCTGGGCTGCACCCACCCTCCTCTTTCTCCTCCTCCTCCTGCTCTGGCTCCCGCTGGGGGAAGAACAGCTCACTGGAAAGCCTGAGTGGCATTTTTCGGGTAAATCTTATGTAAATCTGGCTCCATCCTTCCTCGTGCTGCTAATTGGATTGCCCTGATGTGGTTTAATTTCCCACGCAGGGAAGCGTGGGGTGGGCAGTGCGGGGTGGGGGCTGCAGGGCAGGGGCTGTGCTGGGGTGCAGGGGGTGGTGCTGAGCTAACCAAAGAGCCCAGCGGGTGGTGCTGGAGCCCCAGGCAGGTGAAGGAGCCTGGGAGGGAACCCCAGGCAAACCAGGGGAATGGGGAGAACCTGGTGCCAGGAGGGGCCCTCGGGGTCTGCCACCTTCAGCGGGAACCTCCACCCTGAGCCCTCCTGCAGAGCTTCACCTGCCTGCAGGTTTGGACAGCCCCACCTGTGGAGCTGCAGGGAGCCCCAGCCTTGATAGGGAGGGAAACCTGGAGCTGTCACCTCCTGGTGTGTTCCTGCCTCAGCCACCTTCTCTAACACGCTGTCCCCTTCCCTCCCTCCCTCCCAGAGCTCCTTGGATCGGCAAAGAAAGTCAACGTCAACTTCCAGGACACCGATGGGTGAGTGGGAGCTCCGTGCCCGGGGGTGTGTGCTGTGGGGTGCACAGCACTTGGGGGGGGTGCTGTGGGGTGCCGTGAGCAGTCTCATCCATGTGGGAATGCCAGGCTCTCCAAGTGATGCAGCCAGGCTGGGTCTCACCCCTGTGAGCCCACTTGACTGAGCCGTGCCTGCACCCAGAGCCAGTGGGATGGCACGGAGCTGCCAGGGGCACCAGAGGAGGCAGGAGGCGAGGGCTGAAGAGCAGAGGAAGGGCTGTGCCCCACATCTCACCACTCTTTTCCCAGCCCTGTGCAGGGATCAGCCCCACAGGGTGCCTGGTGGGCGAGCTGTGACCCCGGTGGCACAGCTGGCATCCCGTGGTGGGGACAGCGGGAAAGGGGCCACAGGCTCACATCCCGCTAATCACACTAATGAGGCTGGTGGCGCAGGGAGGCATTCGGGGCCCCGCACAGGAGGGGCTGCGGTGGGAGCGATGCTCGTGGGGCTGGGCAGCAGCTGCCCCTGTGCCCCCCTGGCCCTGCACACCCTGTGATACCCCCCGGGGACGGGCCAGCAGGACGATGGCACTTGGTGTCTGGGGATGGCTCTGGTGTGGCCGTGGAAATGGCAGCGATAAGAAGGGTTGGATGGGGTGAGGTGCCTCAGTTTCCCCATCCCTGCTGTGCCAGCCGATTCCCGGCTGGTGGGCACCGTGGGTGGGCACCGTGCTGGTGTCCCCACGCCTGCCCTGGGGACAGTGCCCTGCGTGTGACCGGTGTGAGTGGCTGGGCCGTGTGGTGCCCGAGGGGAGCCTCCGAGGCAGCCCCGGGGAGGGCTGCGATTTGCACCATCTTGAGCGGATTTGAGCAGGGCGCTGGAGCGGAAAATGTTGACATTTCCCAGGCAGACGTTGGGGATCGGCCTCCTGTGCGAGCTGTCTGCTCACATCGCCCTCCCCGCCGGGCACCGCGGGCGGCAGCTCCCTGGGGATCGTGGTGGCCACAACATGCTCCTCATGGGGATGAGACCCCCTCAGCTGGGGCGTGGGGATGGGGGGCAGAGAAATTACCCACCACCCACCCCTGGGGCACCGGACAGCCCCAGGGGCCCCACTGGGGTCCACAGCCCGTTCCCATGCTCCGGTGACACTGGGGTGGCCCCAGGGACGGGATGGGCGTGCTGTGTATGACCAGGACCCAGAGCAGGGGGGTGCTGGGTGCCAGTGCAGCCACGTGGAGGATGCCACCGTCGGCAGCAGCAAGTAGGTCAGCTCCTGGCCTGCTTCCCAGGCGGGAGCCTCGGGGATGGGCACTGCGAGAACAGAGTAGAGTGCAGGGCTGGGGCCTTTCCCCGCCTTATTGCCAGGCTCAGCACCCAACAAGGGCATCGCTGCCATCTGTGCTTGTGGCTGTGCTGCCAGGGCCAGGCTGGGGGAACTGGGTCAGTGGGGAGGGGGTTCCCTGGCACCCCCACCCTCTGTGGGACACTCCTGTTCCTGCACTGCCCACCACTGTCAGCCCTGTGGGGTCTCAGCATCCTCAGGGAGCATTTCATCTGCACCCATGTTGCTCCAGCATCCCTGGATCAGATCTGCCATCCCCTTGCCATTCCTAGCACAGAGGCATCCCTAGCCCTGCATCCCACCATCCCCATCCTTGCATCCCACCATCCCCAGCCATGCATCCCACCATCCCCAGCCATGCATCCCACCGTGCAGGCTTGGGAGGTTTGTCCTGTGACTGCAGCACAATTAAAAGTTAAATCAATGGGCTGCAGATCAGACCCACCCCTGCCCTGGCACATGCTGCTCTCTGGCCCTTGGTGCACCCCAGGACATGGGGTGTAACCCCTGGCTCAGCTCATGGCTGGTCCCTGCAAGAGGTCTTTCTCCATGTGCCCATGGAGGGAGGTAGAGGTGGGTTTGCCCAGGGCCATGGGCACCTGAGGAGCTGTGGGAGGCAGAGGGGGTGCCCGGGGGTGCTGTGGTGGGTGCAGGCTGGAGGCCATGCTGCCAGGCAGAGGGGATGGGGACGAGGGACCCTGACACCACCCTGGTCCCCAGGTTCTCGGCTCTGCACCATGCGGCACTCAACGGCAACACGGAACTCATCTCGCTGCTGCTGGAGGCACAGGCTGCTGTGGACATCAAGGACAACAAAGGTGAGTCCCCGGGTCCCTCTGTACCTCTGTAGGCTCTGCCTGGATGTGTCGGCACAGCCAGAGGCTCACGGCGTGCCCATCCTGCCCCTACAGGCATGAGGCCCTTGCACTACGCAGCCTGGCAGGGCAAGAAGGAGCCCATGAAAATGGTGCTGAAGGCGGGTTCCTCCGTGAACATCCCATCAGATGAGGGCCAGATCCCCCTGCACCTGGCAGCACAGCACGGGCACTACGACGTGGTACAGCAGGGCACAGGGGTGGCACTGGGGGGGTGGTGCCACCACCCTGCCCCTGCCCCTTACCAAGTCGGGGTTTTGCTCCTCCGCAGTCGGAGATGCTCCTGCAGCACCAGTCCAACCCCTGCATCATGGACAACTCGGGGAAGACACCCTTGGACCTGGCGTGCGAGTTTGGCCGGGTTGGGGTAAGTTCTTGGAGGGCCGGGACCCCCTGGAGGAGGACTGAGAGGGGATGGGGCACAGCGAGGTCCCTGGGGGTGTTAACTGAGGGGGGCACGGGACAGCCCAGAGGCGGCCAGCAGTGGGGACCTGTGGTGTCACCACTGCAGGGGATCTCCAGGGGCTGGTGTGATGAGAGGTGGGGACCGGGGGGCATCGGGAGGGTCGGGGGGCCACAGGGTCAGCCCTGCAGCCCCGCTCCGTCTGTGCTGAGCCAGGTGGTCCAACTGCTCCTGAACAGCAACATGTGCGCGGCGCTGCTGGAGCCCAAGCCGGGCGACACCACCGACCCCAACGGCACCAGCCCCCTACACCTCGCCGCCAAGAACGGCCACATCGACATCATCCGGTGGGTGCCATGGGCACGGGGGGCAGTGCTGGTGCCCCCCCGTGCCCCGCTGACCCCGCTGCCCCCCGGCAGGCTCCTGCTGCAGGCTGGCATCGACATCAACCGGCAGACCAAGGCGGGCACGGCGCTCCACGAGGCGGCTCTCTGCGGCAAGACCGACGTGGTGCGGCTGCTGCTGGATGTAAGAGCCCCCCCAGAACCCACAGACACCCCCAACCCTGCCAAGGACCGCAGGAAGAGGGTGACCCTGCAGCTCAGGGGGCTCAGAGCAGCGTGTGCAGCTCTGCCAGGGAGTGGGGATGAGGGTCCTGGGGGGGATACAACAAGGCAGTGAAGGTCCTGGGGCAGGGGGGGACACCAAGGCAGTGAGCTGTGCCCTCCAGCTGCTGGTTTCCTGGTGCCCTAGGGGGTTTCAGGGGATGGCAGGACAAGGGGCAGCCTCCTCCCAATCCCTCTCGGTGCTGTTGCAGAGCGGGATCAACGCCCACGTCAGGAACACCTACAACCAGACAGCTCTGGACATCGTCAACCAATTCACCACCAGCCAGGCCAGCAAGGAGATCAAGCAGATGCTGCGGGGTAGGGGGTTGGGGGGCACAGGGAGGTCATGCTGGTGTGTGTGGNCCCACCCCCCCAGCCCCGGGAGTCCCGTGCTGGTCTGGTGGGGACCGGGGTGTTTGGGGATGCTGCAGTGAAAACAAACTGGGGCCATGCCCCGTCGCGCATGTGGGGTTGGTGTCCCTGCCGTGTGCATGGGCACGGTGCCCTTGAGTGTGCAGGGTCAATGTCCCCGTTGTGCATTTGGGGCCGGTGCCCACCTGGTGCCCGTGGGGGTCGGTGCTGGCAGTCCCGGGGTGTTTATGGGGCAGCCCCAGGCTGCTCTCGGGCTGGGGGAGCCACCTGTGGTGCCAGGAGGTCGGTGCATGAGGAGATCTGGGGGCATCACTGTGGTTTGGGAGTGCAGTGGTGAGGCCATGGGACCTGGTGCTCAGAGTCTGCACAGGGGGCTGGGCACCAGTGGCAGGGACATAATGGTGCTCCACAGAGACTTTATCCCCAGTCAGGGGCCATCTCAGGGATCGGACCCTGCTCCCCTGCCCAGCGCTGCCTGTCTCTCTCCATTCCATCCCCATCCCTTGAGGCTCCTGGTGGGGTGTGTGGCCACCTCAGGATGGTCCGTGGCTGTTCCCACTGCCAGGAGCATCTCCATGGGCCTGGTGCTACTCCAGGCAGCACTGAAAGGCCCCCCATCAACCATCTCACCCCTCCCGGGAGTGTGGACCTTGAGAGCAGCCACGTCGTGGGGTCACAGGCAGGGAATGGTGGCAATTGAACAAGATGTCAAAGGAATGGTGGCATGAGTGCCCACCGGCTGCCAGGCGCTCCATGGAGGTGCCAGGTGCAGGTGGACAGGCAGGGGCAGAGCCACCCTCCCGGTGTGGGTCACTAGGCAGTACCATAGGATGCGGTCCGTGGCTCCTGGAATGCGATTTGGGATGCGGTCCGTGTCTCCTGGGCTGTAGCTGGCCCCGCAACAGTGTTAGCCAGGCTGTGGGGTAGGGTAGCCACCCCATCGGCTGCAGGGGATGGCAGTGGTGGCAGCAGGTGCTGTGCCAGGGCTCGGGGGTGCCAGTGCTGCAGCCCCCAGCCCAGCCATACCCGCAGCCCTGCTCCCCTGGGTGCCTCCGTGGGGAACAGGACCCGAGCAGCCCTGCTGTGGGAGCCCCACGAGCTGCCGCTGCCTCGCGTGGGGCTGTCCCGGTGTCCGTGTCGGATCCACGGGATGTGCCCGNCCCCGTGGGGTGGGCAGGTGGTGAAGCTCCCGCTCTGTCCCGCAGACGCCTCCGCCGCTCTGCAGGTCCGTGCCATCAAGGACTATTGCAACAACTACGACCTGACCAGCCTCAACGTGAAAGCTGGGGATGTCATCACCGTGAGTGTGGCCGGGGGCGGGCCGGGGACCCCCCGGTGTTGGCGCCGGCCCCTGACCCGGCCCCCCGTGCCCGCAGGTGCTGGAGCAGCATGCGGACGGGCGCTGGAAGGGCTGCATCCACGACAACCGCACCGGCAATGACCGCGTGGGATACTTCCCCTCCAGCCTCGTCGAGGCCATAAGCAAACGAACAGGCAAATAATTCCCCCCCGCCC
>WBMV01005750.1:167402-201387 GCA_013396655.1 Campylorhamphus procurvoides | reverse complement strand
GTGCTGACACAGCCGCCTCAGAAGGTGCCTGGGCCACCAGTGCCCATCCCCAAAAAGGTGCCCATCCCGAGCCCCGGCAGCCCAGGTAGGTTCTCCGTGGGATGCCCGTGGGGGACACCGTGTGCCCCGTCTGGCCCCGCCGCCCTCCTGCCCCTCTCCCTTCTCTCCGCAGAGGTGAAGCGGGTCCATGGCACGCCGCCCCCGGTGTCCCCCAAGCCCACGCCGCCCCCCACGGCGCCCAAGCCCCCCAAGCCCCACGCGGCCGTCCAGTCGGTGAGCGCCAGCTCGACGCCAGCACCGTCCCCTGCCCGACAGCTGGGCCCGGCGGGTGCCAAGCCCTCCAGCACCCCCCCATCGCTGTGCTCCAGCCCCGCCAAGCCCCTCTCGCCCGGAGCGCAGCCCCAGCACGTGCCGGTGAAGCCCCCACGCTCCACCATCGCCAGCCCCTCCGTGGACAGCGCCGGCCCCGAGCTGGCCCAGCAGAAGCTGGAGGAGACGAGCGCGTCCCTGGCTGCGGCACTGCAGGCTGTGGAGGAGAAGATCAAGCAGGAGGACAGTCAGGCAGAGTAAGGGGGTGCGGGGGGTGGTTGCTCCCTGGGAGGGGTGCAGGACCGTGCTGTGCCACTGAGCACCGTGGGCAGGAATGTGGCACCATGTGGGGAGTGGGATGGTGCCAGGAGTGATTCTGGAGCATACTGGTGGAATGTCGAGGGGCCATGGCTGGAGTGCCACTGGGGAGGGGGCACTGGGGAGGTGACATTGGGGGACACTCTGCTGGAGCAGCACGGACAGGGAGACCTGGGCACGTGGGTGCACTGGGGGCTGTCTTGGAGAGGGGACAGTGGGGATGTTGAACCAGAGCACGGGGGTCTGCATGGGCAGTGACGCTGGGGACATGGTGCTGAGCACCACAGGGGAGGGGGGCTGTGGCACGGGGTGGGGGGTCTGTGTGGTGTCCTCATCCCGTGCATGGCCCTGACCCGTCCCGGTCACTCCCCAGCTCGGCCGTGGAGTCAAAGAGCACCGTGAGCATCCTGGACGACATCGGCAGCATGTTCGACGACCTGGCGGACCAGCTGGATGCCATGCTGGAGTGAGGGGCGCCAGGGCCCCGAGAACCTCAGGGCTTACGTGGGCACAAGGGCACAACGATCCACGACCCCCCGGCCCCGCCGCCCTCTCCCGTTCCCTTTGTACAGCCGTCCCCTCCCGGACATCCCGTCCCTCGGGGTTTGCACAAAGAAGAAGATACCTCAGGATTGTGCTCACAGACTCGGCGCCGGCTCTGGCAGGACTCCCTTTTGCAGAAGCAAAAAAAAGCAAAATAACACAAAACCCACCAATAGAAAACCCAACAGAAGAAACGAAGCAACACGTGCGGACCGAACCGCTGCCGGGGCTCTGGGGGGCTCTGGGAGGCTCTGGGGGGCTCCCAACCTCCCCATCTGGTGGCCACCCGTGTCCTGCTGGCCCTGGTGCCGTGGGTCACTGTGACCCGAATGTAGCACAAGCCCTGCCTGGCGTGGTGGCCCCGCCAGCCACATGGCCCCAATGGCATTTGCAGGTGGTGGGGCCGGGTGGGCAAATGCACTTGGGTTTCTTTGCTCTGTTTTTAATTTTGTTTTTAATCTTGGTTTTCTTTGTCGGATGGCGTTGGCGGGGGCAGCCAGGGCAGCTCCGGGCTGGGGGCTCCCCGGGGGCAGCAGGACGTGCCCCTGCCCGGCCCCTCCCTGCCTGGGGACAGGACGGTGATAAGCTATAAAAAAAAGAGTATTAATTTATTGGAGGGGGGAAAAAAAAGAAAAAGATATAAAGCAGATTTCCCCCACCCCCAAAATAATAAAAAAGAAATAAACTTTAACAAATATATATTTAAAAGATTTTAAAATATTAGCAGTTATATATAAAGCAGTTTAAAAGAAATCAAGAGAGAACTGGATTTTAGCTTGAGAAAAACTATTAGATTATACTAAGCTGTGTGTCTTGTGGCAAACTCATTCTACGAGTAGCACAATATTTACCTTTTCTCTGGGTGGAAGGTACGTGCGAGCGGTTCTGGTCGGGTTTTCCGTTGGGATTCAGTGTCGCGTCTTTCTTTTCCCACCATCACGAACTCAAAGGATGTGCCTTGTTTTATGGAGGTTTTTGTTAATTCTTACACTGGAGGTGTTTCATTTCCTTTGGAGTGTCTTCAGGGTTTGGTTTGGTTTCTCCTGGTTCCTTTTGCTGTCGGTCTCTGTTTGGGGTGTGTGTGGTGTGCGTGGGTGTGCACGCGGGGTGCGTGTGCTCGTGTGTGTCCCCCCCGTGGGACACACCGCTGTATATTCCTGTATAAACTGGAGTCTGGTTCAGTCGCTTGAGTCCTGATGAATGCATTTTTTGCTTGTGGTTTCCAAACAAAAGTGTTGCTGTTCCTTTCTTTTCTTGAGACGTAGAGTGGTCTCTCCCCACTTCCCTCTCCCCTCATCCCTCTCTCCCCCCTTCCCTCTCTCCCGTTGTGGTCGCTGATCCAGATGTGTTTGGCACAACTTTGAAATTTCTTTTAAAAAAACAAAAAATCAAAAACAAACAAAAAAAGACTTTAAAAAGAATTAAAAAAAAAAAATAAAATCACCCGCCTGAAAATATCTGTTGAAAAGAAAAAAAATATGTATCTAAAAAAAAAAATCCATAAAGTTCTACATGATGGATATATACATATATATATTTTTTATGATTAAGTTATGGACTCTGTATCGTATCCCATCTGTCCAGCTCTGCATCTTGGTGCTGCTCCCTGCTCTTCTGTGCTTAGATTTCACCTCTACTCGTCCTTATTCTTCCTATTCTGAATAGTAGATGGCTCGTGGTGCTGTGAAGACGTTTGCTCCTATACCAAGTCTGGCAACAAATATTTAAAGAAAAATAAAAAATATAAACCCCCTGCCGGGCTGCCACCACTGTTTGTGTCCCCAAACCATCCCCAGTCCTCGTGGCGTGGTCGTGTCGTGCTGGGTGTTTGGTGTGTGGTCCCAGGGCACCCTTGGGTGCCTCTGTGGGTGCTGAGGCCTGGCTGGCTGGGAGCTGCTGCCTCCAGGGAGGTGCCTGGCCCTGCATTTGCACCCCACAGGGCCAGTGCTGGCTGCTGGCTCCCTGCAATAACTCACACTGGGCAGCAACAACTCTTTCGGCTTTTATTGTCAATGAAGAAATAATCAAATCTATATTACAATCTTAAAAACAGTAGAAAATGTGAGTAAAAATGCAACGGAGGCTTTTTGTCTTTAATGTGGAGATCATTATTACAGGGTGGTGAACAATGGGCTTGTGGAACTTGATTTGAGAACTAGCTGTGGCATAAAAATCGTACCTGGCTACTCAAGGAAACATCTCTTCCCAGATGGATCGGCCCAGCGCCTTGGCAGTAAAATTAAATACTGGAGACAGACAGGGGTTGGGTGCCCACCCAGGGCAGGGCCTAATGCTCAGTCCTACCATGGCCAGGGGAGCAGCCTCCCAGTGTCACCACCGGGACACACTGATCCATCCAGTCCTGTCACTGGCCAAGGGCTGTGCTCGCCCAGCCCGGAGCTCTGAGGCCCAGGGTCACCCCAGCCCCGGCCCCAGGGGTGTCCCCAGAGGTGTCCCCAGCTGGGGGGCACAGGCAGAGAAGGGCACTGGCATTGGAACGGCTTCCTCTGCTTTTCCAATCATCTAGGGCAGATCTGAGGGAACATCTGGAGCATCCGTGGGGCAGACCCGTTCTCTGCCGGGGGCTGGCCCAGGGGCAGCAGCAGGCAGTGGTTGGTGCAGGAGGAGCTGCAGCAGTCATTTCAGAGGGTGTGGTCACCCACAGGCCGATGGAGGGGAGAGTTTTTGGTCTTTCAGTGTGCAGGACCAGTGTGACGCTCTCGCTAGCATGTCCAGACCTGTGGAGACAATGGGAAGCCACAGCAGTGACTCCTGAGCAGCTCTGGGGGCTTCTCTTCATCCCACAGCACTTCCCTTGGGGCTGTCAGCACCCATGACACCCTGGCAGGAGTGAACCTCCCACTCGTTGAGAACCATCCCCTTGTTTCACAGAATCACACAAACATTTAGGCTGGAAAAGACCTCCAAGATCATCGAGTCCACTCTGTGCCTGATCCCCACCTTGTCACCCATCCCAGAGCACTGAGTGCCACATCCAGTCGTTCCTTTGACACCTCCAGGGACGGGGACTCCACCACCTCCCTAGACAGCCCATTCCAGTGTTTAACAACCCTTGCAGTGAAGAAAGTCTTCCTGATGTCCAACCTGAACCTCCCCTGGCACAGCTTCTTGTCCTGTCACTTGTTGCCTAGGAGAAGCTGCTGGCCCCCACCTTGCTACAACCTCCTTCAGTTTGAAGACAATTCCTAATCCATTTAATGCCCTAATTCCAGCACTGGAAGAGCACAACCCATGCAGGAGAAGCCTGAGGAAACCCACCTTTACAGTGCTGTCCACAGCGCCGGAGAAGAGGCGGCCCCGGGACACGGCGAGGGCGGTGACACTGCCCTGGTGCCGCAGCAGTGTCTGGGTGCAGATCATGTTGTCCATGCTCCACACCTGTGGGAACACACCAGGGGTGAGCCAAGGCAGCACCACAGCCCAGAGCACTGGGAGGGAAGGGGGATCTCGTGGCACAGGTCTCGAGGCAGGGGCAGCTGCCCAGCCTCGCACACGTACCCTGAGCGACCGGTCGTAGGACGCGCTGAAGACTTTGGTTTGATCTGGCGTGGAGATGACAGCGAGGGCATAGACTGTCCCCACGTGCCCGGTCAGCGTGCGCACCTGTTCCTTTGTCTCGATATCCCAGACCTGCGGGGGCAGAGCTGGGCTTAGAGCTGTGCTGGGATGAGGCCCCTGTCCTCTCCTCCGAGAGGTGTTTCCACCTCCAGGGTGGGTGCTGTGCCCCCACGCTCCAGGTGTGCCCGAGGGGAGAGGCAGGGCCAGGTGCCCAGTCCCAGGCCCCTCTCCCCCAGCTGCCCCCCAGGAATCCATCCTTACGTGGATGAGGTTCTCGTAGGTGCCACACACGATGTGGTGGTTGGTCACGGCGATGGAGTAGACGCTGCCCCCCGAGGTCTGCAGCACGTGGACACACTCCAGGTTGCGGATGTCCCAGATCTGAAGGAGACACCGTGGCAAAGGCAGGATGAGACCTGTGCAGGGACCCCTCTCCAGGAGGGAAGTCCCTCGCAGCCATTCCGCCAGGCAGAGTCAGCCTGGCTCCATGTGTGCCCAGATCACACCTTCAAGGACAAATCTATCCAGCTGGGAATGTTCTGTACTGATGATGATGAGCAAAGCCCTGTTATCTTAATTGGCTGCCCAGCTTTGAATATCCAGGCTGAAAAGGTCGTGGACACTGCACACCCTGTGTGTGTGACTGCACACACTTGTGCACACACAACCCACTCCTTGATAGCACTAAAACCTGATGCAGACAAATGAACAGGGATTTATTAGCACTGAGGAGGGCAACTTCCAATTCTCCTGTGTGCCCCAGATGCTGAGGGGTGAAGTACTCATCAAAACCTGAGCCAGCACAGAGTGGAGAGGGCACTGCGAGCCCTCACAGATTTATGGTAACTCTGCAGCCAGACAGTGACCTTGCCCTGTTATCAGCAGGACTGTGAGCACAGATAACACTGCAGCAGCCGCAGAGGCAGCACGAGGCACCATGGCTGAGGCCCCAGTTCATCCCAGTGAGCCTCCCCAGCAGCTCCCAAGGCCCAGCCTGCAGAGATGCCATCAGCACAGGAGAATCCTGTGTGTCAGCAGTGCTCTCACATCCCAGCAGCTGCCTCTGGCCCTGCTCCACCAACCCAGGCTGCAGAGCACAGAGAGGCACAGGGGGAGCTGCTGGGTCCCACCAGTGCCAGGGTCTCACCTTGATGGTCTGGTAGGATCCACTGTAGAGATAGTTCTGGGAAGCCACCAATGCTCGCACCCAGTGATTGAGACCTGTCAGCTCCTTCTTCAGCTTGAGCTCAGTACCTACAATGTCCCAGACCTGTGGGAAGCACAGACACATACAGGCATGGAGGAGAACCCCAGTGGGGCTGAGCAGAACATGGTCAGTGATCCCCAGCCCTGCCCACCCTTCCCAGGTCCCGTGGAGATCCTTGTGCCAGCTCTCCTGCCTGCTGGGAATGGCCTGAACCCATTGACTTGCAGATAAAACACAGTAACTGCTGAGTAAGCACGTTCCCTGAGGGAGCCAGGCTGGAGCCTGCACTGCTGCTGGCAGAGACCCTTCCCTAGCACAGCCACGGGCTTGAAAACCTAAACCACAGCTGCACTAGGGAACTGCTCTGAGCTTCCACTCCCAGCCTGTCTCCACAAAGCTCCATTCCCAGCCCCTGGCACACAGGGACTGACAGATCTCACTTCCCCCACTCTGAGCAGCACTCCTGGCCTGCTCAGCTCATCTGGCAGGAAGTGGCTGGGGGTGACAAACCCAAAAGGCCCCAAATTCTCCTTCTGCTCAGTCTGGCTGCTCCCCCCAGCCCTGATCTCTCTTCAGAGCTGAACCAGTCCAGGCCCCAGTTAAAGAAAAGAGCACACGTCCTCTTACAGATGGACGGGCCCATAAGTTGTCTCACCAGGAGCTGGAAGCAGAACCACGGGAATCCAGCCAAGGCTTTAAAGGGCAGCTTGCAAAGCTGTTCCCTGGTTTCTGCATGTTTTAGGTACAGAATTCAGACTCAAGATCCTTTGGAGGCGGTTTCAAAACACGCAGCCTGAATCCCCAGCCAGTTCTGGAGCCCAGACATGATTTCCAATGGTCTGAGCAGGTCTGTTGGGGGCCCAAGGACACACACTCTTGGGAATTCCCAGGATACTCCACCTGTAGCCTCAGGTTTACAGAGTTAGAAGAAATAAAAGATTTTTGCAGCCAGATCCCAGAACATTTTTTACTTGAGCACAGAGCATAGGCTAAACCTCTGCACTTCTGGCTTCTCTGTGGCTCAGGAGAGCATTGTGACAAGGTCACCTACAGACTAAAATGCCACTTTCTTCCTGTTTGGACACTTCTGCCTGACAGTTTGTACCCCTGAGCCCCCTGAGCTGTACCTTGATGGCTTTGAGTGAGCCACTGAAGAGCATGTTGTGTGAGGAGACCAAAGTGCAAACAGGATTGTCGTGTGCTCGGATCGTGTTCACTTTCTGCAGGTTTTGAATATCCCAGACCTGCAAAGGAGAATCACAGAATCATGGAATGGTTTAGGTGGGAAAAGCCCTTTAAGATCATTGAGTCCAACCATTCCTCCAGCACTGCCAAGCCAACTCAGGAAGAGCACCCATGAGGGGCAGGGCAAGTCCCTTGTGCTGAGGCCCTTCTTCTCTGCCTCTGGAGGCAAGGAATGACACACAGGTAGGACAGGGCACTTGTCTGAGCCACTATCCTGGCTAATCAGGACCAACCACCCTGCCCCAGCTCATAGAACCAGCCTCCTCCTCCCCATACAGGAGCAGGGACTGGGAAATTCAGCCCACAGGAAACCCCCCAATCCAGCCCTGAGTGACTTGGCTGAAGGCAGTGGATACAGCACACCCAGGTTATCAGTGCCACACCACTGGCAGCAGAAGATGCTTCCAGGAAAAGGTCCCTGCTCCTGAGCAGCCTGTGGCTCTCCCATCCCTGCAGAGTGGGGTCTGGGTACTCACAATGATGGTGCAGTCAGCAGAGCCACTGTACAGCTTGTTCCTGGAATATCACAGAAGACAAAGGGGGATCAGGGAGGGACAACACTGTGGGGGTGTCCCAGCTCATCCCCAGGCACCAGTTGGGCCAGGAGCTGCAGCCCCACAGCCTCACTGGGACAAGACTACACACACCCCCCAGGAGTGGGGCCCCTGGCTCGTGGGAGGCCAGGCTGGGCTGGCCCTTGGAGCAGGAGGCCAAGCACTCCACTGGTGACCAGGGGACAAAGCCAGGACACAGGGGACGCCAGAAAGATGTCACTTTGTCCACTTTTAAAAAGCAAAAAGATGTGCCTCTCACACACAATTTTGGCACATGCAGGACAGAAGATGGGAATTGTCAGGGCGTGCTCAGGACCCCCTATGTTCTCCCCACTCTCCCCAGGGGCAGGTGTCCCTCTCCACTCACCCCTGGATGCAGAGAGCCAGTACAATTCCATCATGACCCTCCAAGGTCTTTTGGCACTTGTATGTAGTACAGGTATCCCACACCTAACAGGAAACACAAGGCAGGAGTTGGGGATCAGGCAGGATGTCAGCAGAGGAAGGAGGAAACAGCCTGTCTGTCACCTGGGCACAGCCCTGGGCATGGACACACTGGCTTGGAAAGGAAATTTACTGCCAAGGGTCAGGCTGAAGTGAATGAGACCCAGGACAGCAGCAGGTCTCAGGCCCCTGCAGCTCTGCCTCCTCAGCCCAGGCCAACAAACCAGACCACAGCAGAGGAGCAGCTCTCAGGCTCCTGCTTCAGCAGCTCCCACCCTGTGCCAGGGCTCCCATGGCACAGCACAGCTTCCTCTGCCACTGCAAAGGTTTTGCCCAGGAGCACACTCTGCTCTCTCAAGAGGGAACATGGGAATGTGGTGCCCAGAGCAGCCAGGACAGGGGAGTTTTCTTTCCCTAAAATACAGCAATATCCATTTTCTTCCACCTGGCTCTAAAACCAAGGAAACTAAAGCAAAGCTCTGCTCCTGGCAGGGTTAGTTGTGGCAGCCCTTGGGGGTCCCCAGCCCAGCCAGCAGCTACCAGCAGCCACCAGTGACACTGGGAAGGACTGTTCAGGCTGCACCAGGGCACTGCTGTCAGTCTGAGTTACTGCAAACAGGACAAAGAAAAACAAACATGCCATAAAATGGGAAGAGGACACACTGGATCAGGGACAAATGCTTTGTTTTAAGATGACTTTTTGTAACAAAGGAAAATAAAATCAGAAGCTGAAATAGGCTTGAATATCCTAAATACCACATAAAGCAAAACCAGCAGCAGCAGGAATGAGATTTTAATCTGGGCTTTGCAAAAATCACTGCTTTTCTCTCAATTTCACTATCAAGTAATGTTTCCTCACAGAGAATATTGCCCAACTATAATCACAAAGAATCATTTAAGATTCTTTGGGAGAAAATTTAGGAAGTGGCATGCCCCCACCCCACAAAGTGAACTCAGCTTCTGTCCCATGTGACAGTGCAGAAGGTGCACAGAAGACACAAGCTCTTACCTTAATGGTTTTGTCTGAGGAGCCACTGAAGAGCAAGTCTCCTATGGAGTACACACACAGACACCACACAGGGCCCTGGTGGCCCACAAAGGTCCCCTTGCACTTGAAGATCTGCTGAGGATCATAGGCTGCAGAAAGGAGAGGGCAGGTGAGAGGGGGGAGGACAGTGCTGTTCCTCTGCACAGCTGGGACACCACCCAAAAGGGCTTCCTGGGCCACCAGCCAGACCCAGCCCAAAGGGATGAAGCCCCCAGGGATACTCACATCCAAGGATGCCCATGTTGAGCCGAGCATTGATGTGGGAGAGCTCATCCTGAAAAACAGAACAAGCTGTGTGAGCTGCAGAGCCATCCAGGCCAGCCTGTCCTTCTGGGCATGGCTTGAGGACTGTCCCCTCCACTGCTACAGCCACTCCTGTCTTTGTGACTCCCTGAAGGCCCTTCCTCAGCAGTTGACTCGTCCTCTGAGCAGAAGTCTCTCCTCCAGGACTTCATGACTCTGTCACCTCCCTCCAGAGACCACAGGACTCTGACAGCATCTTGGACCTGCACTGAACTCTTCAGTATTCAGGCAGGCATAGAAATACCTTTCAGAATATACTGTCCTTGCTCTGTCATCCACCAGATTGCTAAATAATCAAACTGGTTATGGGGATTCCTTGCTCAGCTGGGCTCCTGAAGCCCACCTGGCTGGAGAAGACCTGGAAGGTCTTTTTGTAGACTCTTCTTCTGCATCCCTCTCCATTAGGCGACCCTCTTCATTAGGATGATTAGGTAAACCACAGTGAGCACCTCCTAAGCATCACATCCAGTGGAATGCAGTCTGTCTGAATGTCCAGCATCAGTGCTTCCCAAATCACAAGGCTGCTCTCACTCCCAGTTTGTTAGCAAGGATCTGCTTATCCCCCTGCTTTCCACAGGCAGGGAGAATGGTACAGTGTCCCTGGCAAGTGTAAAGGCCCAGGTATTGGAGCAGAGGGTTCTTCCCTTGCTGCAGGGCTCCTTTCCTCACTTAACTTGGAGCAGCAACAAGCTGAGAAAAGGCAGCAGAGCCAGTTCCAGCAGCAGCCCAGACAGTGACCTGCACTTGCTCACTGAGCTCCCTTTAACTCAAACCCTTTCCCCAGAGCCCAACCACAGTAAAGATAAACCAAGCCCAGGGTGAGCAGAGCCAGCAAGCAGGGGGGACCCCAAAGCCTGCCTGGCTGCAGGAGAAGCCTAGCTAGGAGCAGAGCCAGCTAACTCCATGCAATCCCTGCCCCACCCAGGGCCCCTCCTCACATTCAGCATGGAGGCGTCCCTGCGGAACTCCATCAGGTCCTCGCTCAGCTTGCTCTGGTTCTCATCCAGCACATCTACAAGAGAAGGACAGGCCCAAGTCACTAAAAAGCCACTGAGGGCATCCCAGGGAACAGGCAGAGGACACCCAACTGGTACCCAACCTCTGCATGAAGAGGGAGGACACACTGCTGCTATCAGCAGGGAAAGCAGGAGGGTGTCTGCTCCTCAAATGAAAATTATACCCGGATGCTGAAGAACCAGCAAATCTGGGAGGCAAGGCAGGGCTGGGCACAGCAAAGGTGTCCAACAGCCCTGCTCACTGTTGGCTATTTGACTCATTCATTTTAACAGGGGCCTCTGCCCACAGACAGGGAAAAGCCACAGGAGAAAGGTGGCAGCTGCCTGCAAACATTTCTAGGACTTGCCACGTGACCAGTGACTGCAGGATTAGATCCCAGGGTGTGCTGGCAGCAGAGAAGTCGATGGAACCCCTATCTGTCCTTCTGCAAGGAATATCTGAACCTCTTGAAACCTGCTCAGCACCAGTTTTAAACATGGAATGAATCCTGTAATGCCTCATCCAAACAAGGGGCTGCCCTGTGTCTAAAGCTCTGACCAGAGCTCACCCAGTGCAGACTCACCAAACTTCAGCTCCAGGTTCTTCTCCAGCTGGTCGATTTTCTCAGAGAGCTTGCCCAGCATGGAGCGCAGGAAGGCAATTTCCTGGTCCTTCTGGGCCATTGCCACCTGCATCTCATGGAAACGATCATCTGTCTGCTGCAGGAACTCCTTCAGCCCCTCGAACTTGCACGTCTCCAGGTGGGTCTCGTAAGTGTCTTGGTTTCCTATGAATGTGCACCTAAAGGAAGGCAGACCTGGCTGGAGCAGGGCTCCCATGGAGATTCCTTGCTCAGCCAGATCCTTGGTGGAGCTCCAAGGCCTGTGTGGCTCCCAAGCTGTCCTGCTCCTCCCACCAGGGTTACTGTGGTTTGTTATCCTTCAAAGGATGGACTCCACCACTGTGCCAGGGCTGGACAGCTCTGTGTGAATCCTCCTCCTGCAACAGGAACCCCAAGCAGGGAACCCCCAGCCCAAGCTGCCCCCCTGCTCAGGGGGCAGACCAGCACTTCCCTTGCCCTGGAGAAGGACTGGTTGGCAAGACTGCCAAAATTACTCTTGTACTTTTCTTCCTCCCTTCATGCTCTGACTCTCCTCCAGCTGTTCTGCCTCCTCACACCTCATCCTCCTCCTCACTGGGCTCCCACCTGGATACTGTGACCTGCCTGTTCCCAGCAACAGAGGGGTTCAAGGGCTGCCTCCTGCAACCCTGAGCTCAGCCTCAGGCCAGGGCACACACTGGGGACAGCTGCTCAGAGTCCTTGGGGCCACCCCAAGGCTGCAGCAGCCAAAAAGCAGCTCAGAAACGAACTCAGTGTATCCTTCCCCCTGAAAAGCATCAGGTCCTTACCCGTATTTGGAGTGGGGACACTTGATGTGCTCACACTCCTTGAGGTGTGCCTCCAGGTTCATTTTGAGGAGAGGAGGGCAGCTGGGGTTGTTGGGGCAGCGCACAGGCCGGTAGTCACAGCTGCTCTCATGGTCTCTGCCCAGGGAGGGAAAGTCAGCAATGAGCAAGAATGAATGGAAGCAACACAGATTGTCAGGAAAGGAGCAAACCAATCCTGTGAGACTGTCAGGTTCAAAGCCTCCTGCTCTAAGACTGCAATTCCAGCTTTTAATTCTCATTAGGCCAGAAAATTGAAAGTAATAATAGGTCTCATTTACCCAGGGCACATCTACTAGAGCAGCTGAAGGGTTGAGCCTTCAGGCAGCCACAAACAACAGGCAACAGCCAGGTGACAGGGAAAACAGGGAATGCATTTAGGATGGGGAGAGAGACAGATTTCAGATCCTTAGGATATAACTAGGCTAATTACTCTTACAGAAAGAATCCCAAGGTCATGCTTGTCATCCCAGATGTGAATGGGCTGCTCTCACAGGGTATCCCCTGTCCCAGTGCTGGCACTCAGGTAAGCTGGGAGCAGAGAACAGCTTCCTTCCCCTGAGACCAGCCCATGGACCACCACCATGGGCTGAACTGCCCCCACCACCCACCCTGCCCACTCCCCAGCAGGGCAGCTCAGGTGTGCCAGGCTGGCACAGCCCTTTCCCTGGAGAGGCTGGATGCTGGGACAAGGCACTTACTTCCTGGCACTGAGCTTGATTGTGAAGGGGCAGCCCCGGGGGTCCACCTCGAAGGCGGTGGGCTTGCTGCTGGCCGCGGCCCGGCAGCCGTACTTGCAGTGGATGAAGAGCTCCCCGATCTGCTCGGCCACCGCGATGTTGTTCACCACCACGGTCAGTTTGGCATTGTCCACGGGGCACTTCTCTGCCAGGGAGGGAGGGAAAACACACTCAGCGAGGACTCAGACAGTGCAGGAGCATTTCCAAGAGCCTCTGCGTGGACATTCTGTTCTTTTGCCTTCCCTGGTCAAGTCAGCCAAGTCCCAGGTGGGTGGCCATGGAATGAGCCATGACTATTCACACAAGGTTTGCAAGCCACTGTCTTTGGTCTGTCTGGGGGCTTGGAAAAGTTACAGTTTATGTTATACCATGATAATTTCAGCAAGGTACCAATGAAAAATGACCACACTGGAACAGGTTCCCCAGGTCAGTGGTCACAGCACCTAAGCCTCTCTGAGTTCAAGGAGCACTTGGACAATGTTCTCAGGCACATGGTGGGATTGTTGGGGTGTCCTGTGCAGGGTCAGGAATTGGACTGAATGATCCTGATGGGTCCCTTCTAACTGAGCATATTCTATGATTCTAATTCAGACTACTTGTGCTTGGTGAAGTGTGAATGTTCACAGGCAAAGCCTCATCCATAACCAGCTTCCTTGCCCAGGCCTGGGCTCAGCTCCTGCTCCCAGCACTGCAGGCCAGCAATCAAAGAATCATTTAGGTTGGAAAAATCCTCCAAGACTGTTGAGTGCAACCTTTGAGCAATCACCACCTTGTCCCCCAGCCCAGAGCACTGAGTGATAAGACCAGTTTTTCCTTGAACAACTCCAGGGATGGGGACTCCACCACCTCCCTGGAAAGCCCATTCCAATGCCTGATAAACCTTTCTGTGAATAAATTCTTCCTGATGTCCAATCTGACCGTCCCCTGGCACAGTTTGAGGCCATTTCCTCTTGTCCCATCATTTGTTGGCTGGGAGAAGGGACTGACCTGCATTTGGCTACAACCTCTTCAATGTTTCAGCCAGGCAGAAACACGAGCTTGGAGGGCTGGAGCAAAACTGAGCAAGTTGGGATTGCAACTGCAAGGCCTTTTGCTACAGATCTGTGGGCTGGGAGAGATGCAGCAGAGCACAGTGAGGGCATTAGCATGCAAAGCAGAGGGACCCCTCACATGTGGAAGATGAAAAGTGTAAGGCAGAAAGAGCTGCTGTTCTGCAGGACTTGCCCCTCCTGTGCTGGTAATGCCAATGGCCTGGCTTTGTGCTGAACAACAGCTCGCCAAGAGGGGAACAGGCTCAGGCCAAAAAAAGTCTTTTTTGCAGTGCAGAGTCCAATCCAAGCAGGAATTGGTTATCCCAGGCCAGCAGCCAGAGGCTTGGGCTCCCCCAGGGTTCTGGAAGAGCTGGGTGAGCTAAAGCAGCTCTGTGGGGCACAACCAGGGGCTGGGGAGGAGGGGCTGGTGGGTCTCTGCCAAACACAGCCCCCCTGCTCCTCAGCCAGGCAGCCACAGAAAGCTTTCTGTCTGAAAGCAGTGGGTCAACTCTGGGCGAGCCGTGTATTATCCCAGGATTATCCATGGCATATTCCAGGATTTGAGAACATCCTGTGCCCCAGAGCTGGGCCCAGCCCTCTCTCTAGTGCCCAAGCTCCAGCATTTACCATGGGAGCTGCATGGCCCCCGAGCCCCAGCCCCTCACTGCTGCAGTGGCAGGTCTGACTGACAGCTTGTTTTAAGCCCTCTGGACGTTTATCTGCAGGGAAAGCAAACAAACCAGAAAATAACAATGTTTTGGCTGCATCACACAAGAACAGTTCTGTACTCACCAGATGTTAAGGCACATCTTCTACAAAACGTGTGCTGTGGAGACAGAGAGGAACAGCAGTGTCAGCGTAAAACGAGAGCAGGCAAATCATCCCCTGTGGACAAGATGGGCAAGGTGGGAGATCCCCAAGCCTGGGGCTCAGGGGCCTCAGCAGCTGTTCTGCCTGCTTAGCTCAGCACCACAGGGCAGAGCCCAGCCCTTGCTCAGGGTGCAGCACATATCCTGCTCCTGAGAGCTTTGATGTTCTGCCCCATTCAGGATCAGGCCATGACTGTGGTGGCAGCCAAAGCCATGGGCACGTTCTGACACACTCTAATATTCATGGAATCACAGAATCCCACGATGGTTTGGGTTGGAAGGAGACCTTAAAGATCATCCTGTTCCAGCCCCCTGCCATGGGCAGGGACACCTTCCACTAGACCAGCTTCCTCAGAGCTCCATCCTGCCTAGTCTTGAACATACCCAAGTCCTTCCTACCCTCCACATCTGCAAGGGGTTTCCCTACTTCATCCTTCACTTTAGCCCATGTCATCCTTCTCATCACCTTGAGAAGTCCTCAAGGGAAGGGCAAGGGGAGGCCTGGCCCCTCCCTGTCCTTGCCCAGTCAGCCCATCACACACATCCCTGTGAGACTCTTCTAAGGTAGCTCAAGCTGCCCTGTCCTGCACTCAGGCAGACAGAACATCTGATTTGTAAGCCCATTAAATGCTCTGTAAATTTTAGCACTTTAAATAGCTCCCTCTCTCTGCTCTTACAGTTTAACTTGATAAAGTAACACAATCTAACACACTAATGAATGCAAAGGCTGCAGCACTTCACTGGTCCTGAACTTGGCCCGTGGGTTCCCTGGAGCCTCCCAAACCACATTCCCCTGCCACAGGGCCAGCACTTGGCAGTGGCTGGGAGTCCCTCTCTGGAGCTGTTATCTGTTATCTCCTGCCCTGCTCCTTTTCCTGCCCAGCACAGCTGCATGGAGCTCCCTCCAGAGCTGCCAGACCAGCACTGCAGACCGAGCCAGGCTGCTTCCTGCAGTGGTTTTTTTTTCCATATTAACCAGTAAATCTCAGTGTCTCTGTGAAGAGCTGCTTTCTGAAATGGTGCAGCAAAATTGCACCAATTTCCAGCACTTTTGGGGAATAACACCCTCACTGCAATAAACAACCCTGAGCTCTACTGTTGTTGCTACAGCCCCATCCTGGTAATCAGAAGCACATCCAAAGCATTAGAGAGCCCATCTCGAAGCCATCTTTCTTCCCAAGTAGCACAGAAGCAGGAATAATATACAGCTTCTATTAAATCCCAGGAAAATGGAATCCAGAAGAATATTCATAATACCCTGTGCCTTTCATTTGAGGATCTCAAATCCCTTTACAAGCATTAACTTAATGAAGCTTTCAGCCATTTTTGTTTTATAAGCAACACTTCCTCCCCAGCCATCCCCAGGGTGGCCTGGAGCTCCTTGCAGAGCCCTTCAGGACAGGGAACAAGGAGTTTTGGACCTCATGGAAGCCACAGCAAGGACACTGAACATGGCCAGGACAGGCAGGCTGACAGGACAGCTCTCCTGGGAAAAGCCACCCAACTTTAAGCAAGCCCCAGGCTTGTCTGCCAGTCACCAGACACTGTAAGTGGGGACAGTCAGGGCTTGGCTCTGGCTCACACAGGACACGTGTGGAGCCCACAGTGGTGATTTGAAGAGCTCTGCCTTACCCCACAGGTTGTGATGACCGGATCCTTAAACACACTGCAGCACAGCTGGCAGCACAGCTTCACAGAGGGCTGCTCAGCAAACACCAGGGGCTCCTGCAGGCACAGAAAGGGACAGAGACAGCACAAGGATTAGTCCAAACACAAGTCTCCAGCTCTGCACAAGGAACAAAGCCCTCCTCAGAGGTGAGTCTGGGGGAGCCTGGGGCACTGGGCACACTGAGGAGTTCTGTCTCAGTACAAAAAAATCTATCTGGATCTGCTGAGCTAGAGTATGAGGCAGGGGAAGAATAAACTTGGCAATGGCTGGAGACCCTCAGCTCACCACAAACGGAGGGCCACCAGCTTCTGGCAGGATTAGGACCCTGCTTAGACCAATTTCTCTGTCAGTGACTCAAGTCACCAAATCTGTGTGAGCTGCACTGGCTAGGTTGGACTAGAACAGTGTTGTCAAAAATGTCCTAAGCCTGGAGTTTGAAAGCAATTTTAAAGCAGCCTGCCCTTTTGTATTTTTGAAACATCCTGAAGGAAGGGCTCTTTCATTCCCTTATGAAGCAGAAACAACATTGTTTCTGCTGCAACGGGCCCATCTCTTCAGTTTTGTTTACCAGCTATGACTGCCAGCACGGGGCTCTGAGCATGATCTCCCAGAGCAGCACAGCTCTCCTGGACCCTGAGCATGATCTCCTGGAGCACCACAGCTCTCCATGCCATGCCAGAGCAGGGCTTCACATTTCAGAGCATTTCAAATCAATCTCTGCAGTTTGGTCTGTCTTTTCATCCTGTACTGCTCTCAGAAATGCAAACACAACCCCCTGGGTTCCTAAATATGAAACACACTTTTAACCCAGATCAGTGGCAAAATGCTGCCTGACTTTTTATTCATCCAGTGTGGGGTTAGTCACTGGGTCAAAAGCTAAGCTCAGCTTAAAAGTGTCCTCCCCCAACATGCAGATAATTCCTTGCACTCTCCTGGGGCTTACAATCAAATCAGTGGGGTGCCACACAGCCCTGAATGCAGGACGGGGCTCTGAATCCACGGGGAATTGTATTTCTCTTGCTGCCTGGGGCCAGACCACCAGCCTGAGCCTTGTAACCCCCACTGCTCTGCAGTGGAGCCAGGGAATCACACAGGACTTTGCAAAGTTTACTTGGGAAGCAGAAAAGCCTCACCATTGTCCTCCCCCTACAGACAGGGAAATGGTACACAAGGAAGCAAAGTCAGGGGTGGAAACAAAGTTAAAGCTAGAGCCCTGACAGCCACGCATCACAAAATAATCTCTGTGACAGCTCTGTGTTCTCACAAGGGTCCACTAAGTCACCCTGTTGACACTGCACTTCCTAATCCTGCTCCTTCAGACAATCCCAAATACCTACTGGCTCCTCCTCTTCCTCATGGAGTGAGAACGTCGAGCGCAAGGACATGTTGGACTCGGAGTGCAATGAACGGACGGAGATGGCAGAGTCAGAGCGGCGTGGGGTGCTGATCGGGGGCTTCAAAGAGACAAAACCAGCTCTGGTTAGTCCAAATGCTTCCCAAACTCTCTGCAAAGGCTTCAAGTCCAGTCCTCCCCCTCTCAGAGCTCAGCTGCTCCAGTCCAAGCTGCACTGAGTGGCCCTGCTGCTGTGTGCCCTTCCCTGTGCTGTGCTCAGAGACAGGATTGAGGTTTAACTCCCTAACCGGGCTGACATCCACATTCCAAGCACGTCCCTTTCTCCAAGGTGCATTCATTGTACACTTACCGTGGCCCCTGCAGAGAGATGGTCTGGAAGGATTAATCCTCCATGGCGAGCTCTGTGAATCTCCCCCCAGCCTGCCCCAGCTCCTGCCCTGTCTCCAGCCTCTGCAGCAGCACTTGTTGTTGCACTCGCTATCCCACTGCTGCCAAATTTCTTTGCGTAAGTGTGGAGACTTCCTTCTATTGAATTCCCTCGCAGCGCTTCCTGCTCGGCAGGGAGAGCGGAGCGGACACGGCAGGCACCAATCAATGAGAATCCCCCCGGCCAAAGGGGCCTTGGGATTGGCTTTGAGGGAAGGCTCTGGTGGGGTATGAACCAGCCCTGCACCTCACAGGGGGTGCATCAGCCAGCAGCACGTAGCCAAGATGCAATTCAGCGTCAAAGCGGAACTGGAGACTCCACAGAGCATGGAGTGACTGGGTTTGGGGGGCCCAAATCCAGCTGGGAGTGCAGCCACTGCTGGGTCACTCACGAGGAGATGCTGCTGGTGGACTGGGAAGGGTGCAGAGAGGAGAAATAAAGGTCCTCAAGGAGAAGAATGGATGTTTTGACAAAGAAACTGAAGAATGAAGCCATAACCTTCAGACACCTGGCACCAGGAGATGACCAGTGTGCACCTGCATGTCACACCTCTACAGGGCTTGGCTGGAGCTGTGTCAGTCAGCTCTGGGGAGTGCTGGCTGGAAGAAGGTCTGGAGATAACTGCCTGCCCACTGGAACTCAGACTGGCCCTGGCCCTGGGGTCCTCTCCTCGTGAGCAAAACACTTCCCATCACATTCCATCTGAGCCTCATGAGCTGCATTTTGTGTGCATGCTCTGGCTCAAAGTGGGTGACAGCAGATCCAGGGACAGACAAAGGCAATGCAGGAGGGTAGTGGGGCAGTCAGGAAACAGCAATGGAAGCTGTAAGATGAGGTTCAGAGGCTGCAGCCTCAGTGCAGCCTGGCTGGGCTGCAGAAGAAGAGCAGACCAGGATCCTGCTGGTTCCTCATTCTGCTCTGCTCCTTCATTTTTATGATCCTGGGCTCCCAGGAGCTCAGAACTGCTGCATCTGTTCGAAGCCAAAGCATAAAGCTTTTTCTTAAAGACAGCATCTTTACTGGCTAAACAGGTAAACCTTGAGGAGGAATGGGTATAATGAGGTAAATCAATTTTATGTGTTTCCGTTCAGTTTATTCTTTTCCTCCACTGGTAACAGAAGTTATTAAAACAACAAGAATGACTGTGCACAGCTCCCACTCTGGAGGTGACACGGCAGGCTCTGCAGGGAGGCAGGGTTATCAAGAGCAGTGTCCTGTGTGGATCACCAGTGGGGAGGGAGGACTGCGGCATTCCAGCATTTTCAGGAGGCAGGGGTGTGAGACAAGGCTTGTGTAACACTTTGGGCTCAGGGCTCTGTGTCCTGGCTGGGGCAAAGCTGGTGCTAACTACACAGCAGAGAAGCAGATGTGCAGAGAAAGATCCCTCCCTCCCCTTGGGCTGCAGGGACAATGCAGAATGGCAAAGCAAGGGCTGGCATTTACACCCTCTGGGTCTCAGCAGCCTTGGTTCTTGTCAAGCAAACAAGGATAAGATTCAAGAGACCTTATTTCTGCACTAAACATCAGGTGCACCTTCAAATAGCCCAAGGCTGGAGCACCCAAACATCTTCTGGCTTGTAATTCAGTCCAGCCTCTGGTTCAGAGGTGTAACTCTCTATAAATAACAGACTTTGGACAGCCAAACAGCCCTCATCCATCAGTGCCCATCTGTCCCAAGATTCAGCTGCAGTTCCCATCACCTCAGCTCCAAGTGCAGCCTACCCATGGAGGCTCCAGCACAGTCCTCATTCCAGCTCCCTGTAGGCACACTGAGGTGGGAACCTGTGGCACTGTTTGCATGGAAAGCTGACAGCAGCTGCTCAGTAATCCTTGCCTTACACACAGAACACGCTGCTCTGCTTTTGGTTTCATTACCAGAAGCTTTAAAAAGAAAGAAAAGGGAGGAGTGGAGGTCACAGAAGGGCTCTGACTTGTCTCCTGCTGTCTCTCTGATGGCTGACAAGCCCTTGGTAAGCTTCTGGAGGAGGGGAAAACTCAGGGATGAGGAAGGGAAATACCAGATTATTTCTTGACGAAGCAAATGAAGCTTCCTAAAAGGGTTAGTGAGTCTGTCTGGAGCAGCAGGCAGAGAGGGCTGGGGTGGTTCTGGGTTGCCAGCACCTCACGCTGCTTCCTGAACCACTCATTAATTCTCTTGCTAGGTTTGCTTCAGAATATTTAGCACTCTGGGGAAAGTGGGCTGAGACTGTCCAAGGGGATTTAGGCTGGATTCCAGGAGAGATCTCCCCTATTCTTGGCTGCATGCCTCAGTTTGTGACACTGGGGTGTTCAAAGGAGCTTCTCCATCAGACCTGGCTAAATGAAATACCCCCAGCATTCCCTGCTCTGGAAAACTCCTCACCTCTGCCCTGTGAGAAGTGCCCAGCTTGTGAAAAGGGAGCAGTGAGCCCAGGGGGCTGTGCTGGCAGCCAAGGGGGCCTGGAACAGTGGCCCAGCACCATGATGGGGTCAGGGATGGGATGGAGAGCTGCCCTTGCCAAGGACACCAGGCAAATGTGCAAAGGACTTGTTAGAAAACAAAACAAACAAACAAACCCCCACGGGCTCACATAAAACACAGCAAGATCTCTGAGCAACAGAAGGAACTTTATAGGATGCTGACAATAAAGCTCTTTGCAATCTGGTGTCAGATTTATTTTCAGAAGTGTTGTAGCTCCATCCTGTTGCTGACCCCAGTCTCTGTCAGTGCCCAACTCCAGCACAGTGAGCCATTTAGCTCTGGCTTGGAAGCTGGGTCTGGTAACCTGACTAAGTCTACAAGTACTTTATTTGAAGTTTACTACTAACATGCTTAAACCTAAACAGAGCTTGTGGTTGTGAGATGTGGTTGGAGCAGCAGGGACAGGAGAAGGTCCAGGCCTCAGAGCTCTCCATCCTTTCACCAAGGTTTGCTTTGTTGTTGCTGTTCTTGCCTTAATTGATTTAGCCAATTTAATTTCTCTCTAAGCAGCTAACCCTGAGGCCTGCTGAATCACTGAATTCCCCAAAAAAGCATACTCAGAAGAAAGCCGGATACAAAACTGGGAAGTGCTTTTCCACAAAGATATTGGGAGACACAGGACTGGTTTCAGTGAGGAGGCAGCACAGTCTGTAGTGTCCAACAACCCACTCTGCAGGTTCCAAACCCGCTCCCTGTGGTCAGAAGCCCCATCTGGAGGCAGGAATAGGAATGGATTCCATGGCTTTAACTGCAGAGCCAGCTGGGATCCATCCAACACACCCTGACCAGACTGCCCAGCCTGTCACAGCCCAGACACCCCTGGCTGGGGCTGTTCCCTCCCAAGCACCTCCTCTCCCAGGAGCCAGGTACACCCTCACACAGGGCTCTGTGGGATCTGTAGTTCCCAGGCTTTGGAACCACATAACACTTTCAAGCAGTGTGAAAATCAGCACCAGCAGCACCAGCCTAAAGCCCCAGGCCACAATTAGCTGCTTCCCCACGGCCCCAGCCACGGGAGCAGCCAGGAATGCTGAGGCTGCTGCTGCCTCCAGTGCAGGAATCTCCCTTGGAGGTAACATGGGAATAATGAGGGAGGCAGAGGAGACCCAGACACCTCTCCTTTCACACAAAATCAGCTAAGCCAGTGAGGAGGACCCTGGCAGCACCTACCATGCCATCATCCTCATCCCGTGGGGAGTAGGTGAGTGTGCTGGAGGAGGACGGGGTCCGGCGGTGCTGCTTAAAAGTATTGGTCCCATCAGCTTTGGAGGGAAGCAAAGAAAGAAAAACAAGCATTTAGGCTCCTCAGACACATTGCCAAGCTATGGGTCAGCCTCTGTAGCTGTAAGTGTTTCTTAGGAAAGGAAAAGACTCGGGATTCTCCAACTCCTGTTCATGACTGGACATACCAACACAGGTAGAACAAGTGGGACCTCTGAGAGCCTGCCCAGGAAAGAGCTCAGGTGATATTCTACCAAGTCCACAGGCTAAAAATACTATTAAAAGGAAACTTTATACTCCCACATGTCTCAGTCATCAAAAAAATTGCATGGATCTAGGGAGGTCTGGATACTCTTGCAGCACAAGGGAAGCATGGTAAATTAAATATGAGATATTTGTAGAGAGATCATGTTCCAGACTCACATAAAAGTTTGAAGGTAAATATTCAGGAGACCAAAACCATCTAGAATCCAGGACAAATGTAATCCAAACATTTTCCTCAGGCAGATGTTCATTGCCTTATCTAAATCAGTGTCAAGTCTTTTTGTCTTTACTGCAGCCAGGATATTTTTATTCCAAAGTGAAACCAGACCTTTTCCTACATTCACCCCACGTGTCAGGACTCAGGCTTCCCTCACCTGCTGAGCTTTGAGGAACAAGGCACAGGAATTCTAAATGAGTGGATACATTTGCATCCTCTCCTGTCTGAGCTAAAAATGGCCATGGGGGTTTCACCAAAGCTCCAGAGTGACTCACAGTCAGGTACAGAGAGAAGATGAAATTCTGAGTGCTGCTGCTGGTTCTCACAGGGATCAGTAAGACTTGGTGCTGAGCTCAGTATCAAACCCTGTAGTACAATCCTAATTTCAGAAGGGCTTCCCTGTGGTGCTGTTCAGTCTGCCTAAGGGGAGACAACTCCTGTGCATGCTCCTCTCCCTCATGTCTGGACACTGGGGCTGCACAGCACTAAAACCAGGCCCTCAGCACCTGGCTACAGAACACAGCAATTCTCCCAACAGCTTTAGGATTTGTAAAGCAGCAACAACCCTGGAATCACCCACAGTGCTTGGGGGAAATGCTCTACACATCAAATACTCACCCTTTGTGATGGTTGTCACAGCAGAGTAGGCTGGTCCAAAAGTTGTTTCCATTCTTGTCTGAAATATTGAAAAAATTAAGGTCAGGGCATATAAAGGCTTCAGATCTTTCTTGAACTGGTGAAAAAAATGTACAGATGTATTCCTAACTTCTATCTGTGAATATTGAGCTTTTTAAGAGGCAAGAAAATGCCCTATTTCAGCAGGTACCTGGTGCCTGTGCTCTGCCACCAGCAGTGACCTTACCCCGTTAGTGTTTTCGGAAGGAGTGATGTTTGTTGTGCCACTGGAGAAACGATTGTAGCGAGCGTTCTTGTTTGAGCTCATAATCTAGGCCAGCCTCTGTTAGTCATGGGAAGCTTGCTCTGTGGAGAAGGGAGACAGAAAGGGTTTGTTGGCTGTATTTTCCTGGGCTCAGAGAACACTCTCCTGCAGCACTAAGCCCCAGTGTTTACCTAAACTCACATAAACCTGCATTTTCCGAAGCAGGAGGCAAGGACAAAGTCAGATTACTTTGACTCATTCCTGGATGAGTGTTCAGCATTTTCTAAAAATATTATCTTTTAAAAGGGGGCTCGTTTCTCTTTTTCCACTGTTTACACAGATTTTCACTAAGCTCAAGTTTGCAAAGTCAAGAATTCCACAACAACCTGCAGAAACACATGGAGCTTGCTTTCTTTAACCTCAGCTGGAACCTGGTGGTGGCTCCAGGGCACAATCATTCTGTCACCCCAGTGAAGCTGGTAAGATGCTCTCAGTCCCCTTCAGAGCCAGGACAGCCTCAGGAAGGAGCTGCCTCTCCTCTGCCATCACACAGAGGCACATCTGGCTCAAGCAAGAGTTTCCCTGAGAGAAGCCAAGGCTTAGCCAGGCACTGGGCTCTCCTCCCAGGCTGCCCCAGCCTGCCCAAGGGCTCCTCTGCTCTGGGAACAAGCTGCTCCAGAAGGATCCTGCTTAAGAGCCCCCTTTCTGTCCAAAGTAAGTCTTTGGTGGTATTTTTACCACCAGCAGCAGAGTCCAAGGGCTAAACAGACACACAGACACCTGAGTGAGGACAGACAGGCCACAAAGGGTTTATTAAGACAACAAAAATGCCTTTTTGAAGGATAAGAGTCTTGTAAGGAGCATCCCACAGGTGTCCCCTGGTGCTGTGAGATGGCACTGCTCCAGCCAGGCTTCCACACTCCTGCTGCTCACACTTCCAGCTGCTGGGAGGGGAAGGGTCTCAGGGGTGTCTACTAGTTGGTTTTCCCTTCTCTGGTGGTGACAAGTCCTAAATCTCCAAGCTCCTTAGAAAAACACCCCTGTGATTCCCCCACTTCACAGAAAGGGAAACTGAGGCTCAAAGGGAGAAAAAGGTCTCACCACGGAGCTGTGACCGAGGACTTGCCCAGGGATTTCCACTTCCCTGGAGAGCCCTGGCACAAGGCTGTCTGCACACAGGGCTGGGCACATCCTGCACTGGCATTTCAAACACTGCAAAGGTGACACTCGAGCTGTCCTTGACCAAGGCTCTGCCCAGGGCCTGACACAGCACTTCCTGATGCTCCCTGCAGCTCTGGATCCAACAGCTGTCAGGCAGCCAGGAACAGCAGCAGCAGAACCCAGGGAATTGCTACTCAGGACTAAACTCCCAGAAAAAGCTAAGGTCTAAACGAAAAAAACAACCCAAATTCCAATGAAAAGCCAAACAAACAGAAACTCCACAGCCAAACCCCAAACCATCTGAAAACGAGGGATCTGGATAATGTTTTCCACACATGTGACAGCACTGTCCTGGCTCTTTGCAAATGCCAGATCCCTGGGGAGATGCTGAGCAGAGTTGCTGGAGTCGTCTCAAACCCAGCAGGAATGAAGCAGTGTTGTGCTGCTGCAGCAGGGAGACCTGCTGAGTTGAAAGCTGGGCTCCAGCAAGCCCCAAGTTTGGCTTTGGCCAGCAGATCCTTTCATTCCTCTCAGTGTTCCTCAGGGCACAGAGAGCAGAGGGAACCGAGGGGGTGGGAGGTGGAAGAAGGCACACAAAGCTTTTGGGTAACACTCTGGCTGTGGCCCCCATGAGGTCTGAACCCCACCCAGCCTCTCTCCCTCTGGCAGCCTTGGAGAAGCCCCTGGAGCTCTCAGCTTCCTCCCAGCAAAAATTCACCTCTTCTGCACAGCATTTCTGGACTACAAAGCCTGAAGATCAAAGAGTCCAAAAGGTCTCCAGCTGGGGTCTCGAGATGATGTAGTGCTCATAAATAAAGCAAAGTAAGTACTTCCACAAGTGATGGCACAAACTGCCACATTTCCTAGGGTTTCACACCTCAAGGCTGCATTATCTCATGCACATATCCCTAAAATTCCCCTCTCCATAGGTTCCCTATCTAACAGTTAACACAGCTGAGCTCACCAATCTCTCCTCTGGTCATTTCCACTTAGAGAAGAAATAGAGGGATTCACTTTTCAGGGATATGAATCCATGCTTCCTTCTTCAGAGGATCTACCCAAACACCCTTTATCCTGCACTACTCCAAGCCAAGAGCAGGGATATGGGATATGCTCCCACCTCACCAGCCATGTCAGTGTTTAAGGGAATCTCGCATACCAAATATTCCTATTGGGTTTTAAGGCAAACAATCATTCCCAGATGGAAAGAGAGGAACCCATCCTGATGGCAGATCGTGGGCTGTCTGGAGACTCATGCAGAAGCTTCATTCCCTTCTCATTTTCAGGGTATGTATCACCTTCAGATGTAACAGATGGAGCCTCGAGTGATGGGAAAGCAGTCAGAGACAGAGAAAACCAAAAATGGGGATAACTAACAGCTTGAAGAGTTCTGTAATATCCTTAAATGTCGGCTCAGATGTGCAACAAACAGTGACTGCAGGCACCTGAGCCCCTACAATGAACCCTTAGGACCTGCCTGGGAACTTCCCAAGCAGGAGCCCAATGGGATAACCCACAGGCATGGAAAAGTGGCCTGTGAGAGGCACTAAGGAGGCATCTCCAGTCCCACCCTTCCCCCAAATCCCACTGAAACGGGTGCAACAGAGCTTGGATAAATGTGAAGCGAGGAAGAAAACATGGAATACAGGGATTTTCCACTCATTTTTGACAAACATGACCCATTCTCTGCAGCTTGGCTGAGCAGCCTACCTGCAAGCAGCAGCAGCTCTGTCTGCACTGAACAGAGAGCAGAGGAATTTGGGCAATGGGAAAAATGCTGAGTGCAATATCAGCCAGGCTGCAGAACATCAGCAGCCATAGGAGCACTTGATTTCAGCCCAAATCTCTGCTCCCACCACAGACAGGAGCATTTCAGCAGAGCAGACCTCTCCCCAGAGCACTGCCTGGCAGCTCCTCACCTCTTCCAAGAGGTACCGAGAAAGGCCTTTTCCAACTGATATCAAGCAACTTAAAAGAAGGCAGAAAAGAGCTGATGCTGTCAATATTAATATCAGATTCCTACAGCACTTGCAAAAATCTCTGCCAGGTTTCTGCTCCTCTGCTTGGCATCTGAACCCTGCCAGCTACAGTGCCCTGTGCTCCCAGGCCTGGAGGATGAGTGTCCCTCCTGGGTGGCCTTTGTTGGGATCCCAGCCTGTGATCCAGATTCTCCCTGCCTCAAGTTAACTTTTCTAATATTTTAACTGCAACTTTGGTGTTTTTTACAGTAAACAAAGGGGGGGGAAAAATCCACCCTGGAGAAAGGAAGCAGCGGGACCTGCTACCCAGTAAATCCCACACTGATCATAACCAGATGTGAGGGAGGGGATGGGATGGGTTTCAGCATTTGCACACCACAGGGATCAGCTCAGGCTTTTGAGACTCAGTGAGAAGAAAAGCCTTAAAATCCTACTCTAGTAATCCAGGCAAGGAAAAACCCAACCACCAGGAGCTGCAGAGGCAGCTCGGGGAAGCAATGCTCTTCCTCCCCACTGCTGAGGGGAGATCCAATGGGACCAGCCATGGATCACACTGCTGCCAACTCTGTCACTGCACCTCTGGGACCCGTGGCCTGGCTTATCATAGAATCTTGGAATGATTTGGTTTGGAAGGGACCTTAAAGATCACCCAGTTCCCCCCTCTGCCACGGGCAGGGAACCACTGGCCATGCTGAAGAGGGGTCTGGTGAGACTGGTACAGGTCCCTCAAGGGTCTGCCCTCCCTCCTCTCAGCCCCTGGAGCACACACAGCTATTCCCAACACTCCACAAAAGATCCTTACAACCAACCACAAAGGCCAAGGCTTTGAAGAGGGGACATGGCATGAGGAGATGGGACAGCAGAGTATCCCATCCCTCACAAACATCACGTAACCAGCCTGGTCCCCAGCAGGAGCTGAGTGTTCCCAGCACAGGAACTCCACCTTTGGCATGGTTTGTGCTCTGGCTGCTCTCCAGGTGAGCCATGGGCACAGCACTGGGTCCTGCAGGTGCCACGTGCCACGACTGGCAGCTGCAATGTCCCACAGTGTCTCCTTGCCAAGACACCAGCAAGAGCCTCCTTTGCCTTATGCAATCGCCAGCCCGTGAGGCTCAGTGTGTCCTGCATCTGCTGGTTCTTCTTCCCTCCTCCTCCTCTCTCCATTGAAGCCCTCTCCAAGGTTATTCACCCCCAAGGAAACCACCAGGCTGGCAAAATCATCCAGGAAAGGCAGGCATGTGTTATCCTGCTCTGGCTGGAACAGCCCCTGGGTGACGTGAACTTCCTTATCTCACAGCCTGGGTATTTATGGCGTAAGAGCTTCTGTTCCTCTTACAACACCACAGTCAGGACGAGAAGGGTTACACATCCTTCAGAGTACTGGCACATGGCCATGCAAATACTCTGACAAAAGGTCCCACAGCCCAGCTCCAAGAGACAAGGAGAAGGCACAGGGGGTGGGGTTGGGTTCTACACCCCCTTTCTCAGCTGTATCCTGAGCTCTCACACATCCAGGGCTCTCCTGGGGGAGGTCCCGGGGCCAGTAAATCCAGCCCAGTTGGGGCAGGCTGTCCTGCTGCAGGACCCAGGTGTTTCCCACACATTCTGTGAGCTGGTTCTCAGTGGCCCTCAGCAACCTGCAAGGGAACATCTCGAATCCCAGCTTCTCCAGAGACAGCCTTGGGACAGTCACACTGACTGTCCTGGTATCTGGGGTGGAAAGAGCACCCAAAAGAGCTTGTGAGCTGCATTAACAGGGCTTTCAGAACATGGTTACTGCTCTAGGTGACCCTGCCTTGGCAGGGGGTTGGACTAAATGATCTCGAGAGGTCCCTTCCAACCCAAACTAACTATTCTGTGACTATCAGCGTGTCATGGTGACAAGGACTATCAGCATCTGGTCTGACTTGTAAAACACAGGCCTCAGAATGCTGAGCTACATCAGATCCCTGAGACAGACACCTCTCGAGTCAGTCACCAGACAGGAAGCAGAGGGTGGAGCCCAATGGTCACTCCTCAGGTTAGGGAAGAGCAGGCCAGGGCTCCCCCAGAACCACTGCTGAGTCAGCTTGTTCCAGGTCACCCGTGAAGATGTTGAATCAAAGACCATGGTTGGGCTCCTTCACTGGCCCATGGAGGACTCAGTGATCTTAAAGGTCTTACAAGATTCTATACAGAAACCAGAAGGACTTGGCAGGACAAGCAAAAAGTGCTGCCCCAGGAAGATGAATGTAAATGGTTCTATCACAGAAACACCAATGTCTGCTCCTGCCAACAATCTGGATGAGATCAGTTATAGAGCCTCAGTGACACCCTAAAATCTGGGGACTAATCCTTCCCTGTGAGGGTGGTTGATGCCCTGGCACAGGTGCCCAGAGAAGCTGTGGCTGCCCCATCCCTGGAAGTGTCCAAGGCCAGGTTGGACAGGGCTTGGAGGTGTCCCCTGCCCATGGCACGAGGGTGGGACTGGATGGGCCTTAAGGTCCCTTCCAACCCAAACCATTCCAGGATTCCATGATTTTCGTAACTGCTGAAGACAGAACTGATGCTCTGACCCAGCAGGACATTTCTTACACTCTTTGGGTGGCCTCTTGAAGGCCAGGATCATATGCCAAGATATGCAGTCAGTGCTAGAAGGACATAAACCATGAACAGCACTTGAACCTTACTGACAGAATGTGGCACCTCCATCTGGTGGGTGTTTGGTTCTGTGGAACAGTCTTTGTATTGTTTAGAAGTTTTTCCTATAAGTCATACAAACTTTCCTGAGGCCAAAGTTGTACTGGGCTGTCATCAATAAAAATAAAACTGATATTTTTAATTTCTGCTACTTTTACCAGCGCTTCGACTGACTGCAGGGCTGTGAGAGCACATCCAACACAGCCCTTGAACACACTGAACACAGCCATGCCTTTGAGCTATGGAGTTCAGAAAGGGAAATCATGTCATGTGCTGCTTTTCCTAAAGGATAATGACTCCTTGGGAGAGACTTTTTTTTGCAATGCTTCATGCTAAAACCTGAAGCAGTAACTTTCAAAAGTGCCCATAACTGGATCAAAAGTGATTGCTCTGCTGGAACAAAGCATCTCATTTCTTCCCCCCCTCCAAAAAAATGAAGTTCAAGGAAGAACAGAGGCCAATGCTCAGTGCTGTTCCACAACACAAAAGCTACATTTGAAGCTTTACTTCCATTTCTGGTAACCTGGAAGCATCCACCTCCTATAGCATTTTTGTTATGCAGACCAGGGCTCAGCAGTTCTGACCCCTCCAACCAAAACTGCCGTGTCTGGGCTCAGGAACAGGCTGGCAGGAACAGGCACGTTCAGAGCTCCTCTGCACAAAGACCCTAATCAAAAGGTGGCTTAAAAGTTGGCCCTAATGCTGCAGGGCTTCATGCTGTGCCTTTCACAGCTTGTGCTCTTTCACATCCTCTCAGAGAACAGGCACATCCAGATACCATCACATTGTTAAGCTGGGGATTTGGTTAAGGAAAAAGAATCAAACCCCAACCAAGCACCAAACCAACAATGTCCTACCTCTCCAAGGCAAAAATCTCAGTCATGCTACAGTTCCTTGGGAGGGAATGGTCATCTCTGGGCAAGGCAGATCTTGATAAGAATTATCAGGCTTTAAAACCTGAGAACAGTCACCTACACCACTCACACCACAGTGGTGCTTACTGGTGCTCCTCAGCCTTGACAGAGAGACCAAGTGGCTGCCAAGACCCCATGGGGTCCTGAGGGCTGGCTCAAGCTCTGCTGCTGCAGATCTGGTAGATAGAGAGGCTTGGAACTCATCTAAAAAGCCTCTAAGACATGGCAGCTCAGCAGCAAAGCCTGGGGTATGGGGAGATTCAGCCTCTGTTCTCCCAAGGAAGCCAGAGGAAGGTTTTCTCACATGGATTCTCCTCTCCTGGAGCCCTGCTAGACCCAAGGCAATCAAAGCTCCTTCTCTCCCTCTTTCCTTGAATCCTGTGCCACCACTGAGGCCTTTTCTGACTGCTTTGCTTTACTGGCTGCACTGCACTCCTCTGGAAAGCTGTGAGCACTCCATCACATTATGGAAATCTTCCAGATTAAAGTAATAAGAAACCTGAGCCCCTAATCATGAATCAAAATGCACAAAGTGTCACTTTCATCCCGTTCCCCCTCTCCCAACATTGTTCAAAGCTTTGAAACTTCATAACACACTCCTGCCCTCTGAGTGCAGCTGGAGCACTGCAAAGACCAGGCTGAAATGCATCAGCTCCTTCACAAAAAAAAAAATCCTAATCCAGTAAATTCCAGTCACCTGTTCTTTTTTGTACAGTTTCCGTGGATTTTGCCGAGAACAAGCAGGAGGCGCAACGTAGATACCTACACTCATTGAGCAGAGAAAGAAGAGGGTTCTCAGAGAAAGAAGCACTGAATCCTTGGTTCCAAAAGGAATCAGTGGATGTGGACACTTCCACTATGGCAAATCTAGGGACAGCTTTGAGACAGCAGCACCATTCAGTGTCCCACAACTCCCAAACACCACGGATTTAAATCACTTCCTCATGGTGACTTGGGATACAAAGGGGGGCAGCAGGACACTGCCTCTCCTCACAAACTTGGCTTCTGTGCTCACAACTCTGCCTAAGCAAAATCGAGGATTTCCCAGTCCTGAAACCACCAGGAAGAGCCCCAGAAGACACTTGCTGAGTTGCTGCAATCAGGAGTTCCACACCCTTGCAAAGGTCACTCTGAAGGATCACAAAGTCAGCATAACAGAGCTCCAGCTGTGGGACAGGCCACAGGTACCCACTCCTGAACTGGTGCTGCATTTCAGGTCTCCACTAAGGGATGGAAACAGTTCCTCCCTCTCTGCTGGGATGGCTAAAGCAGCTTCCCAGGGAACGCTGCCCATGGGCTGACACCCAACACCCGGAGCAAACACCTTTCCTTGGGGGAAACTCACCATCAGCCATGGCAGCTGGCAGAGCCCGGCAGGCCCCACCATGCCCAGCTCCTGAGGGTGCCCAGGCTCCTCCTCGCCTCGCCTTCCGCTATCTGTGCCTGTGTGCATCGCTCCCCGGTGATGTAAACACAAAGGCATGCGGAGCAGTGGGCGATATGTAAATGCAGCTGGAAAATCCCACAGCTCAGCCAATCTCCACGCTGCCTCCCAGCTTTGCCCTGGCTGCTCTGGGAATGCTCCGGGTTCAGCTCAGTGCAGGGAAAACAACCCTCTCTGAGCACACACGGATTTATTTCTCAGATCGGACAAAGCTCCGGGGACGGGACAGTCCATTGCTCACTTTAAGGGGAGTTTTGAGTTTCTCTGCCCTCAGATCAGAGAAAGCTCCGGGGACAGGACAGTCCATTGCTCACTTTAAGGGGAGTTTGAGTTTCTCTGCCTCTTTAGATAGTTCCCAAACTATTCAGAATTCTGGATATCAAACAGCAACGTGGTCTTTGGAGAGACAATCCAGGGAAATCCAGTTAACTGAGAACCACCACAAAGGCTGAGCTGGCGAGCAGGACTCACCCAAAATACAGGCACTGACTATGGGGAACTTCTGCTGCTGAGGGTGTTCTAGGAACAGGGACTGCCCCACTCCAGCCCCCAGGACACCTCATTTAAGGAAGGAAAGTGACTGATGGAAATTCTGAGCTTGGGCTGTGCTAAAGGCAGAGCACGAGCAGCCTGAGTGAGTAATTTGGGGTGCTGCTGCCTTGGGCACTGGGGGATTTGCTGAGCTCCAAAGAAGAGTGACATGTGCCCCTTTGAGCAACCAGCCACTTCCTTCCTTATCCCAGCTGCCACTACATCCCCTGATCCAGCCCACGCATGAGGGGATGTGCCAGTGTGTCCCTCACCATGCCCACGGCAAAGGGGCACTGGGAAGGGATGACAAAGGGGATAAAAATCAGGAGGGAAGAGTTCTGACAGGCTGAACCTGTCCAAATAATCCAAGTGTTGCATTAGTGAGACCAGGAAGGATTTTCTCCCCACTGCCTTTCTCCTGGTGCAGCTGGGCTTGGCTGAGACAACCCATGAGACAGGTATGATCATGCTCCAGGAAATCCCACAGCCATGGCCAGCAGGGCTTGGAAGGTCCCAGGGAAGAGGGGAATGCTCAGCCCTCGAGGTGACAGACAGGTGAACCCTGACCGAGGCTGCAGGTGCTCAGCAGTGCTCAGCACCACCACAGTGATGCTCAGCAGCAGCTCCTGGCAGGGCAGAGCTGGCTCCAGCTCCAGCTCCAGCACCAGCACATGGTGCTCAGCAACACCCCAGAGCCTGGGGGGATCCCTGTGGCTCCAGGTCAGCATTGTGGAGCCCCAGGAAGGGAATGTTTGCCTGCTCAGAAATCCCAGCCAGGGGACACAAACTTCCACGTGGTGCTTCAAACGTGGCTTAAGGCCCTTGAAGGCTGTGCTGCCACAGGAATAGGCAGGTGTGGGCTCACCCTGCACAGCCACCAGGATCACCCTGGGATACAGGAACCAAACATCTTGAAAACCATAGACTGGGGGCTTTTGTCCTCTTGGGTTCAATCAACACCTTGGAAATTCCTGTTGGTGTGTTACCAGTGAAGGTTTCCCAAAGTCACTGAGTAAAACTGAACCTCCCCTGGGGAAGTCTCTCCTGCACATGAATCAAATCCCAGCACCAGAGATTTCTGGCTGGATTCACCTTGCCCCTTCCCTGCTCCAGAGAGCAGTGCCCTAGAGGGGGACCTGGAGAGGGGCCCAGCAGAGTGTGGACAGCTCCGTGCTTCTACAGCTTCTTGGGAAATCCCAAATTTCCCTCTCCAGGGGAGGGTCAGTTTCAACATCAGGAGGAACCTCTCCATGGAAGGGGCTGCCCAGGGAGGTTTGGAGTGCCCAGCCCTGGAGGTGCCCAAGGCAGGACTGGCCATGGCACTCAGAGCTCTGGGCTGGGGGACAAGGTGGGCATCGGGCACAGGGTGGGCTCTGTCAACCTCAGTGACTCTGTGATTCCATGGTCTGGTCTCACACTACTTTTGCTCGGTCAGGGCTTTCTATAACTATCCTTCACCCCACTCTCCTCACAAACCCTGCTGTGGCTGGAGGCTGCAATCCCTGATGGACAAACACGGGCCACAGCGCAGCAGCTGTTTGAGAGGAACCCAACCCTCAGTACAGGCTGAGAACTCCTTGCTCGGGGGAAAACGCACCGGGAGGCAAAATTAGAGCACTGCAATTGAAACAAAGTCAAAGCAACACTGTCAAAGTGAACAAAGTACCTGCCAGGCCACAGTTGTTAACACAGCAGGGACAACCTCCTGGCTAACAAACCTGGGTCACTCCTGTCCCTGCTCCCCTCAATCACAAGCCTTGAGTCCCTGTCTTTGATCCGAGAGAGCTCCAAAGGAAACCCTCGGTGCTGCCGGTCCTGCCCGGTACAGGGCAGGGAGCAGGGACACCGTCTGTCACCGGGGCACAACCCCAGCCCCGACAGACCCCCAAACACCCCTCGTTCTGAGCATCGGGAAGGCAAAGGCGGGGGACCGCGGGCACCGGGAGGGCCGGGGGCGGCAGCGGCAGCAACATGTAGGGGGTCGGGCATAGGACGGGGCAGGGAAAGGCGGAACCGAGCACGGAACGGCCCAGCTGGGCAGGGGCTGCCGTGAGAGCCGGGAACACCCCGGGAGGGCGCGCCCGGGAGAGCAGGGCACGACCGGGACCCACCGGAGCCCACCGGGGCCCACCAAGGCCCAGAGGCCGCTCCA
>WBMV01005750.1:139729-166766 GCA_013396655.1 Campylorhamphus procurvoides | reverse complement strand
GGCTGGTCTGGGCCGCCGAAACGCCTGTGCCGAGTGTTGTATGCGGTGAGTGGAGGCCGCGGGTGCCGGACAGCAGGGCTCGGTGCGGCAGGATGAGGAATCCACCACGTGGTCACGGCACGGTGCTGGGTGCAGTGGTGTGGGTAGCTGAAGGGGATTACACTTCTAACTCCAGTGCTGCAGTGTGTAGATCGCGAGTTTAAATCTTTTTTCTGCTCATCTTTATGATATATAACAGGTTGTTCTAGCAGTGTTCTCTCCCCAGTTTTCATTCTTAAGCTCTTTGCTGCTGTTTCTCAACTTTGTGTAAAACGCCGATTTTTTAGCCTAACGGTTAATAAAGTTTTCAACGACTTGCTTGGCTTTTGCTTCTGTTATTCACAAATCCCATGGGTGATGTGTAAAACCACAAACTGACTTTAAACTTTATATTTGGGCACCCAGTGGGACCAGACTATATTGAAATAACCTGCAACTCAGCCCAGCTCCCTTTGGTTGGAATCCTGGAGTCACTTAGGTTGGAAAAGACCTTGAGATTAAGTCCAGCCATTCCCCCAGGACTGGACAACTTTTTGGGGACAAATCTCCCTAATATCCAATCTCAACAGGGTCACAGCTCCTGGTGGTTCAGCCACGTGGGTCCAGATGTGTTCCAGAGGTGAACTATTACAATGCAGTGCTGATGTGTTCAGACAATCAAAACGCTGCTGCAGCCACGGAGATTATCAAAAACTTTTATTAACAGGAATGAACCAAAAGCTGTAAACAAGAGCCAGCAGAAATGAGGAGTTGCAGGTGATGCTGGATGCACCGAGCAATTAACACTGCATCAAATAATGAACGCTGCACTGAGCAATCCCTGCAGCATCGCGTGGTGGCAGCAGAGGCCTGTGGAAAGATCCCAAATGGCCATGTGAGGAGGAGCTTTGGGGCCAGGCCAGTTTGGAGGCACTGGGAGACCAGTCCTACATTGGGAACTGGTGACTGGGAGAGATGGGGCTGAGTCTGCTTAAAGCTTAGGTCTAATTCCACAAACACTAACTGAGGTCTCTGCTCTGGCAGAGTTCACTCTGTAGGGAAACATTTACATCTTCCTCATTTGAAGTAGTTTTTAATTGGTTTTGGTCCCACAAGGAGCAAGAAATGACCAGTTCTCTGCTTTGTCTCCCAGACCGTGAGATGGCAGTCAGAGAGAGAGGGAAGGCAGCAGCCTGAAGTTAGGAATCCTGCTGCCAAATTTTGCCTGTAGGGAGACGCTGTCACCTCAGGATGGAGCAGGATGAGGTGGATACAGCTCAGGGCTCTGCCCCACACAAAACCAAATCCCAGGGACTCCCTGCAATTCCCCTCTTCCTCAGGCAGCAGTGAGTGCTGCAGAGCCCAGGGTGGGACTAAGGATTGGTGGTGTGTGGGACACCCTGGTCCAGCAGTGCAGCACAGCAAAGCTCACCCAGGCAGCTGGCACAGGGAGTTTTACACATTCCTGCACAATTCCTGGCCTGAGCCCCTCAGAGCCTGCCCTGCAAACCAACCTTGAGAGCACCTGCAGCACATGCTGATGCTTTTCAGTAAGAGTTGCTCCTATTATTTCAGGGAAAGGCTGGCTGAGGAATGGACTGATGCTGCTGCTCCAACAGGGGCAGCTGTGCCAGTGCTGCCACCCCCTTGGACCTGTGGAAATCCCACAGCAGGCCCTGCCAGCCATCCCTCCCCTGCCTGCTCCTGAGGGACTGGCAGCAGGGTTTGCCAGGAATGCAAACATTCCTGCAGGAATTATTTTAAAATTTAAATCAGACAATTTCAAGGCTTGTCTCTCCCTAAAGAAACTATTTAGGGAAAAAAATGCTCTGTTCTCAGTAGGTTCGTCTCAGGATCCTTCTTCACCCCGTGGAGCTGGAGCTGCTGGTGTTGCTGCAGCTCACTGAGGAGCTCAGAGGCTCCTTGTACCTGTCAGGAAGGGGGTGCTGGAGCCAAAATTCCAAGGAAAATGAGGGGCAGGGCTGTGTGAGTCAGCTGCTGGGGGGCTGGCGCTGGCTGCAGGGCACAGGATGGGTTATTCCCTTTCATGTGAAGTGGCCCAAGAGGCTCAGCACAGCAGGCACCTGCTGATGGGCACGTGGGCTTTCCAAAGGAAAAAACTGCCAAAGGCCAAACACTTCATCCAGATTCAAATTCATACTTAGAAGTGCAGCTTGACAAAAAAACAGCCAAAAGCCTGACACAGACCAAAGGGGTGAGGAGGCCCTTGAAGAGAGCTGGCAGGAGTCTGCAGCCTGTACAATCCCTGCCTGCAGCTTCCCCCCAGCTCTCTGCAGTGAAAAGAAAGAGCTGCCCAAGAGAACTTTGAAGATATCAAAGCGTTGTTGCAGTCTGAAAACGCCATCACACACAGAGGAAGGTATTTAGAATAAGCTGCAATACATTAGATTTCTTCTCAATGAAAGTATGGCAGAAGGAGAGGAACCAAAGCCTTTCCCAAAGGGATAAACATCCAGGAATCTCTGTACACAGCCAGGTATGCAGGAGCTCATTCAGACACAGCCAAGCTCTGTGTCTGCAGGGAACAGGAGAACCCCTTGTCCCACCTCACAGGGGTGCACAGACAGGAGAAGGCAACTACGAAAATGGTTGCCTTAAAACCCATCCTTCCTGCACGCCCCGGGCCAGGGGCTGAATCCCAGGTATGTGGGGAAAGAAAGGGGAATTCAGGACTTCTTTCCTACCCAGAAAAAATTCAGTCCTTTTTTCCTCCTGGGTGGGGAGAAGGTGTTGGTTCCCCTGCATCACACCCTGACTCTCACTATGGTTACAGCAGCCTCACAGAGCGGGCACAGCTGGCCCTGGCAGGAGACCCCAGGCCAGCCCAGCCCCTTCCCAAACACCCCCATCCCACCTGGGAGCCCAGTGGGATTGTCAGGGAGCCAAACTGGAGCGCTCCCAGCACTGATGGACACGGTGGGGCTGGGGGAGCAGCACCCAGCCCGTGGCTGCAGCACCCCAGAGAGCTCCTGCTGCTGCTCCTGCTGCTGCTGCTGCTTGGCCTTGGCCACGTCCCGGCTCGCCTGGGGGGCAGACACAGACACGACAGACAGACAGACATGCACACAGTGCCCACGGGGAGTGGCACTGCAGGGGCACGGGCCAGAGTCTCTGTACAAACAGCAGCGTTAGGACCTGCAGCAGCCCGAGCCTCGCACCTCCTTCTTCACGTAGTCGTGGAGCTTGAATTTGGGCTCGTTGGGCAGCTTCATGGACCTGTGCTTCAGCTCCCTGGGGGAAGGGGAGACACGGCACTGAGTGCTTCTGGGAGAAAGGGGTTTGTCTGGAGAGGGACTTTGGGCAAGGGGCTGGAACCACAGGACACAGGGGAATGGCTTCCCACTGCCAGAGGGCAGGGTTAGATGGGAGATTGGGATGGAATTCTTCCCTGTGAGCAGGGGAGCCCCTTGCACAGGGTGCCCAGAGAAGCTGTGGCTGCCCCATCCCTGGAAGTGTCCAAGGCCAGGTTGGAGAGCATTTAGAGCAACCTGGGATAGTGGGAGGTGTCCCTGCCCATGGCAGGGGATGGAACTGTAAGGTCCCTTCCACCCCAAACCATTCTGGGATTCTGATTCCCAGCTGCCTGGCCCAGCTCAGCTGAGCCCAGCTTGGCCAGGACATTTAGCTAAAGCTCCCCCTGATGAGACATTTCCTATCTCATGTGAGAGGGCAAGTTCCTGCCAGCACAAGAGCTGCAGGTGAGGCCCAGGGAATGAAGAGGGGGGTGACAGTGCCAGCTGTTAGCCCAAAGCCTGCTGTGTTCCTGCAGAAGAGGTCACTGCTCCAGTCACTTACTTTGCAATGGCTGTGAATGCTAATTCCACATTGAGGCCACTTTTGGCACTGGTCTCCATGAAGGGCACTCCATACTCCTGTGGAACGAGACACAGGGGCATCAGGAATGTCACCTGGGATGTCCCCAGGCCCTGGCTGGAGTCACTGCCTGCCTAGGCAGCCCATACCCTCCTGTGGTGGGCAGGGAAAACAGTTCAGGTAACTTGGAGAATAATTTTTAAGGGCAAAGAAGCAATAAATGTTAGTAGAAGATGAGAGAGAGAAAGAAGAAGAGATGAGGAGGAAGGGGAGAGCACAACAAGGGAAGAAAAGCAAAGTGCTCCCAGGTGTATTTTGGGTCAGACTGGTCTCCAGGTGACCATTTCCTGGTGCAACATCCTCAGGTACCTCACCCACCTTGGCAAGTTTCTCTCCATCTTCCCTTTTCACCACTCTGTCCTGGGCTGAATCCACCTGCAATGGGACCAGCAAAGAGCAATTTGGGGTCACCAGTAGGTAACCTCCCTGTCCCCTCATGCCCTGCCAGGCTCCCCTGCCCGTGGCTCCACCTTGGGAGGAAGAGGAGGCTCTGCCAAAGCCATGGGGCTGGGCTCACCTTGTTTCCCAGTAACATGAGGACCACGTCCTGCTGTGCATATTCATGGATCTCTGTCAGCCAAGCCTGGAGGGAGACAGCCAGAGAGAGGGGTTGCAGGGGGAGGAGGAGGAGGATGGGCAGCTGCCCCCGTCCTGGGCACAGCCACCCCCTGTGGGAAATGCTGCCATCCCAAGCACTGCTGGGGGATGTTCCCTGGATGAGCTGTGTGGACAAGCAGGTGCCCCAGGGTGTCACTGGGCCCCGAGGGACACGCTGTCTGCCCACTCTGGCTGCCACCAGACCCCCATTCCGAGGGGAGCAGCAGCTTTCCACCCCACTGCCTGCTCTGTCTGCCCACCCTCGAGGGATTTGACCCCTATTTCCCCCTGGTTGGGACATTCAGGCTAAACCTCCTTTTTGGGGGAAAGGCCAAGGGTTGGCTCTGGGATGTGCCCCATGTCCTGCACATGCCGAGCACATTCATCCCAGCAGGCCCCCAAACCTGCCTCCCCGAGCTGTGGGGTGGCTTCTCTGCCCTCTAATTCAGCCTGATCTAATCAAACCTGCCCTAATTCCCCGTAATCTCCCTGCCCCTGCTGCCTCCAGTGCTGACACTGGGCTCATGGCACATGCCAGTGATGCCCAGCAATCCCTGCTCCCAACAGTGCCCTGCACCAACCCCCAGCCAGGAGAGCAGGGATGATTTGGGATCAGATTTATCACTGCAGATATATGGGAGCCCAGCACAGCAGCCCCAGGACCCCACGGCACCCCGGGGTCCCCATGCTCTGAGGGACTCAGTCACCCCTGACAACACCCCTCAGCTCCCTTCTGACTCCACTCCTGCTCCATCCCTCTTCCCAGCACCTGGAAATCGCCCCTGGGTGCTCATTCCTCCCTGCTGGGGCTGTGTGTGCCCCACAGCTGTCCCTCCGTGTCCCCGTGTCCCCAGCATTGCTGACACTGCAGACAGGGACACATTACCCAGTGCTGTGACCTCCAAGGGATTTTCTGTCTCGTCACAGGGTCACCACCCCCGTGCAGACCCAGAGCTTGATGAACACCCAGCACTCACCTCCCTCAAGCCACCCAGCTCCTCAGGCTGGGAAATGGCACCACTGGCTGGTCCCAGCTTGTGGGCAGCATTCCCAGTGCTGGTGACACGGGAGCAAGGTGGCAGGACGTGCCCTGTCCCCCAGAGCTGGGCACGGAGGTGCCACCAGCAGGATGCCCCGGAGCAGGGAGAGCTCCAGGCACAGGGGGACCAGGGGTGCAGCACCCCCAGGACACATCCCAGCCCTGGGGTGCTGATGCCAGAGTGGCACAGGGTGTTTCTGCAGGCACAGCTGCTCCCCAGGGACACACACGGTGTTCTCCATGGCCAGGACAGCAGTAATTACACCCTGTTCTCTCGGGGATCATTGTTCCCTGGTCAGCACACGCTCTGCCAGTGTTGGCACAGGTGGCACCCAGCAGCCACAACAGGGAGATGCTGAGTACCTGGGTGCTCCTGACCCCAGGGATGTGCCCCTGGGCAGCGTTTGCTCTCCCTCTCTGCCAGGTTTAAGAGCCCCCTGCCCCAACAGAGGACCTCAGGGGTCTCAGGGTCAGCGAGGGGAGCTGGGGCTGCAGGGAGGGGGCACCACAAGGGACCCCCACAAAAGCCATGGGTCAGGAAGGGCAGCTGGGCTGGGAATGTGCAGCAGGATGTGACCCTCTCCCTGCCACGTTTGGCACTGAGGCAGGTGGGGCAATGAGGTGCCCAATCCCAACTGGTTGGGACCCATAGGAGTAGAGGGGAATGAGGGAGCAGCTTGCTGGGGAAAGCTGCCCATGCTCAGCTACTGCAGCAAGTTCTGTGCCAGCACTGCAATTACACAGCGTTAATTGGCTGGATCAGTGAATCCATCACCCCTTCCATTTGCTGTGAGAAAGAAAACCTTCCCTGCCTGTGCCCTACCTGTCCTTGCAAGTGCTCAGCATTAACCACAGCCCTCCTGTAAAGTGGCCACAGCTCCCACCTCCACCACAGCCCTCCTTTCCCTGCCCTGACCCACAGCCAGCCCATCACCCTCGAGGTTCAGTGGGGGGGGTCCAGGGGGTGCTGCCATACCTGGATGTTGTCGAAGGACGCTTTGTTGGTGACATCGTAGAGGAGGAGCAGAGCTGTGGAGAGAGGGATGGGCATTAGTGCCAGTGCCAAGCCAAGCCCAAGGCTTGGAGCACACTCTCCATGGGTCCCCAATGCAGGTCACACCTGGGGACGTGAGCTCCCTGCTGTGAAATGCCAAACAACCCTAAAATCCACTACAGCAACACCCCACACTGCTGGTGTTGGCACCTCGACACGCAGACCCTTCTCATCCTTGGGGAAACCACTCTGGGGATTCCCAACTCACCTGGCCGGGAGGGGCAGCTCAGGCCCCCAAAAAGCCAGAGGGAGGGGGCTCCCCAAAGGCAGAGGGGGCTCCCCCACAGGCAGAGGGGGCTCCTCCAAAGGCAGAGGGGCCGTGCTCACCGTGGGCATCCCGGTAATAGGCGTGGGTGACACTGCGGAACCGCTCCTGCCCAGCCGTGTCCCAAATCTGGAAAGCAGGAGGGAGCAGAGGGATCAGACATGGCCAGGACCCACCAAAACCAACACCAAAGCAACCCCAGGGAGCTTCTCCAGCTTTTGCTTCCAGGGTCTTCACTAAGAAAAATGACAAATGATAAATGTGGCAGTGCAGGGACACAACGGGGTGTGACCAAGAGCTCCTGACATGGCCCTTAATCAGAAAATCCATGGAGCAGATGGATGCATGGGGACCTGCTAATGTGATTTATCAGTGTTTAATGCAGCAGGAGGATTGGAGAGGGCCACACTGCTGCTGGGGAGGAGCTGGGCTAATGGTGTTACCGAGCTCCAGGCAGAGGGCTCAGGGAAAGGGTCGGGTCTCAGGTGGCTGGACCAGCTCTGGGCATAAAATCTGCATTTCCCAAGGGCAGGGTGCAGGCTGAGCCAGGGAATGTGGATCACTTCAAGAATCTCTATCCCTCTCACCACCCTTTGGCTCTCCCAGAGCAGGAGCTGCCTGGAAACGCTGAGCAAAGCCCAGAGGTGCTGCTCTGGTTTCACAGTCATGGAGCAGCAGGGAGGCAGCAGGGCTGGGACAGGGATCACCAGGGCCAGAACAGCCCCCAGCCCCTGTCACCAAAGGGACAGAGCAGCCAAAAGGCCTGTGGGGCTGTCCTGTGGTGGGAGACCCAGCAGCAAAGGATGGAGAAGGGGGATCCATGTCAAGAGTGCTTCTCTGACCAGGGGTTTTGTTCCCAACATCCAGGGGGGTGAGGAAGCTGCTCCTGGGGCCACAGGGACGTACCTGCAGTTTCACCTTCACCCCATCCACTGTCAGCACCTTGTTCTGAAAGGAAACAGAAAGGGCAGTGAGGGGTGAGCATGGCTGGGGGATGTCCAGGACCCCAGACACACACACAGAGCCCCCCATCCCGGGCAGCATTTCCCCAAACCCTTGGGCTGATCCCCTCTCCTGCCTCTCGTACCTGTTTTTCTCCTGATTTCTCTCTCAGGGCTTTTTTCCCTGCTTTGCTTGGTTTCGGGAAAGGTGGAAAGGAGGAGGAGAGGGGGCAGTGATCCTCCACACAGGGTTCTTCCCAAAACAACAGGACACTGTCTGTGGAAGGATGCCCTGGCAGAGCCAGGAGCAACGTGGGGAGCCCATTGGTGCCCCTCGGGACAGATCCTGACCATGTCCCAGAGCAGCCACCACCCCAGCAAGCTGTACCAGGCTCTCCAAACATTAACCAAGCTCAATCCTACAGACCAGCAGAGATTAATTTGCCTGCCAGATCCATAGAAATTAGCACAGTAATCACTGGAACGTGCTGGAAATGCAGCCAAGGAACTGCACCAGTGGGATGAGGCAGCCGGTCGCTGCTCTAGTGATGATTTCAATCCCATTTTCCTCCATTTCCTCCAGAGCTGGGCATGGGGTGCTCCCCTCTTCCTACACACATGGCCATGGGATTGCCAAAGCTGCCCCCACCCTGGGCTGGGCTCATCCTGCTCTGGCACTGGACACTCCAGCAGCTCCGGTGCCACCAAACCCCTCCCAGGCACACCGAGATCCATCCCTGTGCACCCCACAGCACTCAGCACCAGGCACTGGGCACCTCAGGGTGCTGCTGCCCGGCCTCCCCCCAGCAGGGCAGCGCTGGAGAGGATCCTCAGTGATGGTTTTAGTGAGGGAGCATCTCATTTCTGGCACATCTACACTCGGGTCTGGGTGAGGAGAGGGCAGGAGGAGCCGAGCGCTGAATGCACCGTCTGCTCCGGCAGGCACAGGGGAGACGGTCGGGGTTTATAAATACCTTCAAAGGCAGCCACTGAGATGGGGGAGAGAAGTGATTCACAGCCCAGGAGTGGTAAAAATAGGCAGCCAGGGTGTGGGGTGGGGGAGCTGGAAAGCACTGGGGGAGCAGCTGGGGGCTCGGGGAGCCAGACGGGGGCTTGGGACTCCCTGAACACGCAGCTGAGCCTTGCCTAGCATGGGAAGCTGGGGGGATGAAGGCCTGAAGTGCCTAAAACGCAGGGTTCCCACTGCCACAAGCTGCTTACTGGACCCTGGTGCCTCCCCATGGGGCTCCCAGGTGAGCACAGACAAGAACCATCCCCAAGGTGGAACCTCGTGCCACGGTGAAGGGGCTGAGCAGAGCCAGGTGGATGAGCTGCACCTTCACCCTCATCCAGAGGATGGAGAACAGCTCTGCCCAGCACCTGAAAGGCAGGTTTACGATCTGCAGAAGATCCACTCTCTGAGCTCACCTTGCCCTTCCAAACCCCAGGTCACAGGACCACAGAATGTGCCAAGTTGGAAGGGACCCCCAAGGATCATCGAGCCCACAGTGGAGGCACCAGCACATCCCCCAGGGCACAGGGGCTGCGGGTCCCAGGGTTTGTCCAAATGCCATTCCCAGTTGGTGGCAACCACCTGCACTTCAGGGGTTAATTAACACGGAACCAGCAGCAGCAGCAGTGGTGCTAATTACGACTGACCTACATTTTAGAGGGGGAAATGTTTAGACCTAATTAAACTTTGCACGTGGATCCAGATGCTGCTGGACCAGGCTGTGATAAAAAATGGATTTCCTGGGGTTTGGGTGTGGAACAAAGTGGGTTTCCAGGGCAAAGAGCTGCAGAGATGCTCCTTCAGGCAGGAGAGACAACCAGAGCCATCCAGAGCATCACTCCTGCCTGCATCCCTGCCTGCATCCCAGAGAATTTTGCCCAGAGAAACTGTGGCTGTCCCATCCCAGAAGTGTCCAAGGCCAGGCTGGACGGGCTTGGAGCAACCTGGGCTGGTGGAAGGGAGTTGCATTAAGGTTCCTTCCAAGCCAAACCATTCCAGAATTCCAAGATCTCTGCCTGCCCTCCAGCACGAGGGGGTGAAGGAGCCCAGTTTGGGAGGAACGGGTGGGGAAGAGCAGGAGCTGCTGCCAGCAGCACACCCTGGTAGGGTTCAGATGAACCAGATGCTCAAGTTTCCCCCCATACCATGACTAAAAGACTGTTCAGCTTCCAACTATCATTATTTTTTGAAGGAGCTGCCTCAATTCCCTCCTGACAGCCTTTCCGAGGCACAGCCGGGGGCTGAGCTCCTAATAAGCATCCAAAGACAAAAGACGCCGTGTGTCAATGCCCTGAGCTGTGCAATTCGCTGCCAGCCCTGGGGCGATGGGAGGGGTTGGGGAGCTCAGGGCTCCTTCCTCCTCTCCCACCGTGTGTTAGAACAGAGGCAGCGCTCCCAGCAGCCTCCTGCCACGCAAATTTGGGCAGCAAAACCATCCCTGCAACTCAGCTCTGCCGTCACCCTTCCCAATTTCAGTCTTTAAATGTGTCCTTTTTCCTGGGGCGATGCCCATGTTATTAAAATCTCGCCTAGCAGGGGCTGCAGTGGAATGCCTGGAGTGCCTGGGCTGGAGGAACATGAGGCTCCAAAGTCAAATAACCCTCAGCATGTCAGATAAACAAAGTCGGAACCTTGCAGATGTAGGAGAAATGAAATTACCGAGTGCAGATGGTCCTCAATTAAGAGCAGCATTATGGGCACACCAAGGCCCCGCTGGCTGCAGCCCTGGCACGATCCCACCCCAAAAAATGCCCGGGAGCAGCCCTTTGGATGCAGGAAGGATGGAGGAGAAGGGGATGGAGCAAAACCACGTTCCCTGAAACGTGCACCCTGCAGCAGACAAAGCTCCTAGCTAGATCAAGGCCCATTCTCCTGCTCCACAGGGTCCCCGTGGTCCTGCTGAATCCCACTGGGAGTGACCTGCACACCCTGACCCATCCACAGGCACCTGAGCCTGCACCACTGAAGGCTGCAGCACAAGCCAGGGGCAGAATCACACACCAACTCAGCTTCCCCCAGCTTTTCCACACGTTAACTCGTTGAGTAAAGCCTTAAAAGTTAAATTGGAGACATGGATTAATTTGCTTCGCAATTAAGCAGGCTAATGGGAGCTGCTCCCTGGCTGCTCAGGCTCCCCAGAGCCTCTGGTGGGTTGGCTCCAGTGATGCTGTCCAGGAGCACCCACCATCACCTCCCTCCTGAGCACACCCTGCACTCTCATGATGGAAAAGAAACCCCTCCAATGTCATTCCTGGGCTTTGGAAGCAGCTCCTGCAGCCAAGGGGGGGAGAATTCCTGCCCAAATGGGAACAAATGGCATCAGTGACTATAGATCAAACCAGGCACTGGGGCAGTGGTGAGTTAATTAGCGGCAGTAATGAGCTGTGGGACTGACAGCGCAGCCACCCCGAAATGTCATTGGGTTGTGGTGTCACCTGGGCCAGGTGGCTGTTGGGTCTGCATTGCTGCTCAGGGGTGGGGGATGGACTGGGTTCTCCTTTATTTTAGGAAGCCAGGAGGAACCCAGCAGCTGCAAACCAGCTGAGAGGATGCTGGAGCACCCCAGGCCTGTGCCAAGGCAGGACCTGGAGAAAATTCCCACCTGGCAAAGCCCAGGGAGCCCCTGCGGGCAGAAACACTCCTGTGCCAGGAGGAAATGGCATAAGTTGTGCTGGGGCTGGAGCAGACACACAAATAACCACCACCCCCACCAGCGGCTGCAAAAATAGCTCCGGGATCGATATGGAAAGCTGCCCAAAACAGCAGGACGCTGCATTAAATCTGCTCGTTAAAACCCTGAGCTCTTCCACCCATGTGCCTGTGGCTGCCAGGGAGCTGGCCCTGGTGGCTCAGCATCTCCCTGGGCACAGCACCCGGCTCAGGGACATCCTGCTGCTTTGCCAGGGCCAGGGGGAGAGGAGCAGCCCCCCCTTTGCCCCTTCAGTCCAAACAGTGCTCCAAAAACTTGCTCCCTCAAAATTCAAGCCGCACTCAAGGGGCAGTGAGCCTGGCACTGCCCGGCCACGCGGTGCCCCCATGGCAAACACAGCCAGCCCACCACTCCAGCCTGGACAGGAGCACATGCCCTGCCAGGGAGCAGCCTGGAGCCTGTGGGAAGCTGCTGGGAATGGGGACAGTGGGGCAGGGACACGGGCTGGGTGCAGGGGGTGCCATGGGGTGGTTGGATGGGGTCCTGATGGAGGATGTCCCAGGCACTGGGGCACCTTCACTGATCCTCCTCCTCCTCAGCTGGGCCACCACCAGACACATTCCCGAGCATCCCATCACCCCTCCAGGGGAGACCTGCGTGGCCAACACCCCCCAGCACAGTTCCCTCCACCTCATCCCATAAGTCTTCCACTTAGGGAGAAATCCCAGCCATTCATCTCCCGGGGCAGGTGATTATTCCTCGGCAGCTCTGTGCATTTGCACTCTGCAGCTAAAAATAGAAACTTCTGCCTTGTTTTTTTATCTCCCCAGGCCTTGCACACTCCACACTCCCACCTGCAGTGGAGCTGCTCCAGAGCCAGCACCGCTCCCGGTGCCAAGATCCTTTCAGAACCCACAACGTGTCGGCACTCGCTGCTCAGTTCCCCAGCAGATCCCGTGAAAAGCAGATTAACACCGTGTCACCCCACGGCACATGGTGCTTCCAACCCTCCCTGTGTCCCCTCCACACCTCCTGCCAGAGGTCACCACACATGTCCCCTCCCATGACCCTGCACGCTGGGTCCCTGCCAGGAGAAGCCACAAGCCCTGCCCTATGGAAACGACCCCACCCGTGGTGTCCAGGTGGGCACAGCCCCTTCCCCCGGGGATGGCAGAGCCCCAGCCTTTGGCAAGGGCCATGTTCACTACATTAAATACCAATTAACATCCCCCTGGCTGCCAGCCCTGCAGAGATAAGACTCGAGGCTCTTGTTGGAGCAGACACACTGAAGAATTAGTGACTTATCATCTTCTATTCACATCAGTCTGCAAATAAAAGGGTTTTCTGGCAAGAAAAGAATCCTGTCTTAGGGACAGATTAGAGGTAAGAGGATCTGCTTAGGATCATACACTTTAAAATACAGCCATGCTCTGCTCCTCAGCATCGCCCACGGCAGCCACGTCCTGAGCTGCATTCCCTCCCCAGCCCAGCTGCCCCATGGAGGCACCAAGGTCTGGGGTGATGGAAGGGATGGGTCCTTGAGGAAGGCACAGGCAGAGGAGAATTGATGTTTTCAAGCCCAGTGGGGCTGCTCGGGCTGCTCAGGCTCATCCCAACAGGCAGGAGATGTGGCCATGCCAGGCTCAGAGACGTCTCTGCCACACCAGAGTGAGCCTGGGCCCCAGTCCTGCAGCCAGCCAGGGAAACTGGGGCTTCCACCCTTAAAACTCCACTGGAGACCAGAGCCATGAAAGGACACCAGTGAGCAGGAAGGCTGCAGCCCATCCCTGCAGCTCCAGCACAGAGCTGGGATGGGATGGGATGGGATGGGATGGGATGGGATGGGATGGGATGGGATGGAGCCCACGGCCAGGTCCCTCCTCCACCCCAGGGATGGTCTGTGCACTCCCCCCACAGCCCAGGCTGCATTACTCACCCCTTCCATCTCTTTTTTTCCCTACTTTATGATAGAAGAGATATTTTTAAAATTATGCCTGCTTATTTCCAAAGCAGGCAGTCTTGGAGACAAAGGGGGCAGAGATGGCTCACGCAAATCGGTGCCAATCCCGAGAATAAGTAACGTGGTGCTCAACATATTTATCTTCATTTTCCTCATCAAGGACACGCCGAGCTGCAAAGCAGGAGAAGGATCTCCACAGAGCATTCACTGTGATACTATTTCTCATCTGCAGCAAACACGGGGATGAAAAATGGCTCATCAAGTCCTGTTAGACAGGGAATCATTTATTGGGGGGGAAATAAAGCCTTGCAGCACTTTCATGACCTTAGCGGTCTTTTCCAACCTAAACCATTCGAGGATTTGCCTCAGTGACTGCAGCCAGCCCCGGGTTGTGCCCCGGGCTGAAAACTCACCCAAAGTTCCCGAGAAGACTTTACGATCCAATTAAAAGAAATCAAGGCTGAGTATCCAGCAGCAAACAGCCCATCAGCAGCACAGCATCGTTTGCAGACAGCACTGCAAACTGCATTATTAAAGAGCGCTTCTCATCCCCAAAGAAAATGAAATCCCCAAAGACCTGACAAAGGGATCTGCAGCTTTTTATCCCAAGCACACCCACCCTTCACCTGCAGCCAAGGCAGACAGCTCCTGAAAGCCGTGCTCTCGCTGTGCAGCAAACCCAGGCCCAGGCAGATCCTTCAAAGCACTCAAGGAAAAAAGGGACTGAACAACAATAATGAGATTTTCTGGCAGCCTGGATGTCCAGTCAGCCCCCAGGATTGGCACCCCTCAGGTCCCAGTGCTCCCTGAGTGCCCAGCCCACCTCTGTGTGCTGGCAGAGGGAGGGAAGCCAAACACCCCAAATCTTGTCACTGTGGCCACCAGGATGGGGACACAGTGTGGACAGTGCTCCTGCACAGCCAGGTGCCCTTCCAAGACATTGCCAATTGTTTTACAAATAAAACCAGACCAAAACGCAGTTGCCTTGATATGTTTCATTACACCCTTGGAAAGCCCATCTTCAGGCTGGAGCAGATGGATCCAACTGGGCTGATCCCTGGAGAACCAGCCCCCCAAAGCTGCTCCACTCCTGCTGCTCTTCCCTCTCACAGCAATTTGACCTCACGTGTGTGTCATTCAGGGGGGAAAAACACATCTGCCAGGCATAGCTGCTTGCTTGGGAACAAGGTTATTTTCGGCACTGTCGAGCACTCCTCTCGTTAATTCATGCACATTTATAAGTGTAGCTCGTTAACACGTCGAAGGAAGTTGGGGCTGAGCTGCAGAGCCACTCGCTGAGCCCCAGCCTTGCCTGGAGCCACCTCGACAAGTCACCCTGATACAAAGGGGGCTGGGGACACCCCCACCCAGCAGGACCCACTCTCCAAGTCACCCTGATGCAAAGGGGGCTGGGGACACCCCCACCCAGCAGGACCCACTCTCCAAGTCACCCTGATCCAAAGGGGGCTGGGGACACCCCCACCCAGCAGGACCCACTCTCCAAGTCACCCTGATCCAAAGGGGCCTGGGGACACCCCCACCCAGCAGGACCCACTCTCCAAGTCACCCTGATGCAAAGGGGGCTGGGGACACCCCCACCCAGCAGGACCCACTCTCCAAGTTCAGCTCCTGGGCACTGACTGCCTGAAGTGCTCTGGGTGCTGCTCTGGGGGGTCTGCAGCCCCACAGCACCCCATGGGCACCACGTCTGAGCCATGGGAGTGTCCCAAGCCCCAAAGGAAGGTGATGCTGTGGGAGCTGATCTCCTCCTTTTATTCCCCTCCTAACAGGACAAACTCCTGTTTTCAGGCAGAGACAGGTGGAGTCACCCCCTCTCAGGGCTCTGGCTGCTCCAATTCTCCAGCCTCTCCTTGCTGTGGGGCTCCTGCCCCCTGTGCCACCACAAGGCAGAGATGCCCCAGAGATGCCCAGTCAGCCCTTCTCCCAAACACAGGGCAGCAGAATTCACGAGGAAGGGATTCCCAGCCCCACTTTGATCCCATCACATCAACCACGCTTCCCCAAGCCACGCCAGCAAAACTGGTGGAGCTGAGGAATGAACTGGGCAAGGAGCTGGGCAAGGAGCTGGGGAGGGAGCTGGGGAGGGAGCTGTCTGTGACCAGGACAGGGTGCCCTCCAGGCTCAGGACTCAGCACCATCTGAGCTCCTCAGAGGTGGCTTCAGGCCGTGTGTGCCTCAGCACTGGGAGGAAGAGGAGAAGCCACTCATTCGAAACCTGTGAGGTGTCATCTCCTGGGGACACAGGAGCCCCAGGAATGTCACACCTGCAGCACACAGGGGTTTCACACACACCACGAGCACAGCACGAGGACACTGTGGGGACACCATGGGGACACCATGGGCACACCACGAGGACACTGTGGGGACACCATGGGGACACCATGAGCACACCACTAGGACACTGTGGGGACACCATGGGGACACCACGAGCACAGCACGAGGACACAGCCCCCACAGCCCCTACAGAAACACGCAGGAGGGATGGTCACAGCCCACGACACACACACCAGTGACAGATGCCTGGGACAATGTGACGTGGCTGTCACTGGGCCAGGGTCCCTTCCCAGCCCTGCCATGGGAAGGTGCCTGGACAGGGGGGCTCAGCCACATCTCCAGCAGAGCTGCCAGCCCTGCACTGAGGCTGGAGCTGTGTGGGCTGGCTGCTGCTGCTGCCAAATCCGGGCTGAGCTCTAAAAATTGACACCAGGAGTAGCAACAATCCCCCGGCGCTTCCGCCGAGGAGTGTGACAAACGGGGCGATGGCAGCCCGTGGGTCACAGCCTGGGGACACGGCTGCCTCCCCATAGATCCCAGGGTGACAGAGCCTAACACTGGGGAAAAGGGACACACCAGTGACAGCCCAGCCATCTGGCAGCACAGAAGGGCTCCCTGTGCTCCCAGGAAAGGGTCTGGCCTGCCCCTGCCCTGCCCAGGGCACTGCTGGAAGACAGATGCTCACCCAGGGACCATTCCATGCTGACAAGCAGGTCCCTGGACAGGGATTTGCTACGACCCCCCCAGCAGCAGCAAGGCTGGGCTGAATTATTCATCCAGCCACGCAGTCGTGTTTTTCTTAGTCATCAGCTCGGAGGAAGCAGCGAGGCACAGAGGCACCAGTGGGACCTGCTGCTGGCGAGCAGCACGGGGAGCAAACCCAGCCATTCCCACCAAATTCAGCATCCAGCAGAGCAAGGTCCTCACCAGTGGGGGCTGCACTCCCCACATGGGCTCCCTGGGTACCTCCAGCAGCCTCCTGCACTTCGCTTTGGGGGAAAAAGTCATTAACAGGGAGTAGGACCAAGGTTGGGAGCAGAGGAGTGTCACCAGTGGTCTCCTGGGGGGGACAGGGCAGTGCCAGGGGTAGGGTCAGTCCAGGCTCAGTCCCGGTGAGGAGGGGGAGCAGCACTGGTGCTGGGGCAGGACCCCCGTGTCCCCTCACCCTTCAGCCAGGGGGACATGGCCACGATCTGTCCCCAGATCAGCACTGATGCCACGGACGGTGCCGAGGACCAGCGCTCACAGGGGTGGTTGCCGTGGTGACACCGTGCAGGAAAAGCTGGAAAAGCCCAAACCTTCATTCCCCCAGCGTGCCACGGGCCGGGAACATCACGGCTGGGCACGGAGGAGGAAAATGTCCCCAAACACAGGCAGGTGGCACGAGGGCTGGCACTGTGGGCACAGACGGGTGGCTTTGTGGCATCCAACCCAAGTGGGCTCAGCTGCACTGATGCAGCTCATCATCACTCCCCTCCCTTCCATTAATTAAATAGAAAAAAACCCATACAAAATGGAACAAGATCTGTCCAGGTGTTCACACCAGGACCAGTCACATCCTCAGAGATGTGCTGACAGCGTTGCCTCCCCTGCAGTCTGACCTTTCCTGCCTGCTGACCTCCTGCAGGCAGCTCTGACTCCTGCCCTGGCACAACAACAACCTCCTCAAGCTCTGAAGCATCACCGAGCCCCCCAGATGCCCATTTGACTCCTCCTCACCCTGGCACAACCAGAGCCCAGGCTAATTGATGTCACCCATGGAGGCTGAAGCACCACAAGCTCCCAACACACATTAGTTATGATCAGGGAGAAATGTTTTCTCACAGTGCAGGCATAAAGATGAATTATCTGCTGTTGCCTCCGAGAGGTTCTCCAGTCCCTCAGGGCAATGACTCTGTGCTGAGCCAGGATTAAAAATGCCGTGTGCCCCTGGCAGCCAAACCTGGCACCTTCCCCACGGAGATCATCAGCATCCACCCCAGGAATAACCCAAAGCCTGCTGGGGGCAAATAAATAATTAAGTAAATGAGGCAGCAACTCATTGGAAAGGCAGGGAGGGCTCAGGGGACCAGGGGGGCTGAGCAAGGCAGAGCTGTGGGACAGGGATGTCCCCAATGGCCATCCCAGGGGCAGTGGGGGGGTTAGAGGCACCCCAAAACCCACCTGTGCCCCCTTTCCTGGCTGCCTTCCCTCTGCTTTCAAAGAACAACTCGGTTCTGCACAGCCGGATTCAATATTTCATCAAAAATAAAAGATGAAAGTGAAATTAAGCCAAATGTATTCCATTAAATATTCAAACCATTTAGACTGACTCTGGGCCCATTGCAATGTTTTATTGGCTATAAAACGCTCCCTCCCAGGTCCTGGCACCAGGAGCAGATCCAGCCTGCTGGGCACCGTGGCAGTGGATGCTCCAGAGCCCAAAGTGGCCTCACCAGGGCCAATTTCCCACCTGGCAGCACCCAGAGTGGCACAGACACAGCACAGCCATGTGCCCACAGCACAGCAATGTGCCCACAGCCTTCCTCCAGCCCAGCCTCCTCCTCACCCTGCTCCTGCACAGTCAGTGATCCTGCTAAGCTGGAGCAGGGCAGGGAGTGGGACTCTGACTGAGGGTGTGGAAAATTGCATTTTCCAGCTGTTTCCACTATGTTGATCCCCACCCTCTGTCAGGGTTTGGGGGTCCCAAACAATTCCAACCAGAAGGATGCCCAGGCAGGGGATGGTGAACACCTTTCCAACCTCCCTCCTTCCCCCAGCAGCTCCCAAGTGTATTTTTTCTGTGCCTGTGTCCTGGCTCTGCACCTTCTGAGCATCCCAGGCCTTGTGCTCTCCCCTGAGCTAATAAAACTCAGCATTCCAACTCTCCCAGAGCAGGACAGACCCCTGGGGACAGCAGCTATCAGTGTGCACCAGGAGCCACTGGGCAGTCCTGGAGCTGCAGGAACTTGGAGACACCTTTCCAGAAGCATCTCCCAAACTCCACATCCCCAGCTCTCCCGTGTCAGCTGAAATGGATGCAAAATTCCAGACCCAAACTATTCTGGGGGGTATTCTGACACTGAGGGGTGGGAGAGTGGGGAAGGCACCCTCCGGGGGGCCTGCAAAGAGGATTAAGCTGGTTAAGAGCTTTCTTAACGAGGCTTTGGGGCTCCAGGGTAGCTCAAGCACTTCTCTGCTTTGAAGACATTCATCTTATTCCTCTGCCTCCCCCAAGGCAGGAGCAGAGTCTGTTGTGCACTGGGATTGCCACCTGCACATGGGGGTTTGCAGCTCCCTGGTGTGCTGCAGACCTCGGGGGGATTATTTCTCCAATGCAGGAAGCAAAGAGAGATGAATAAAACAGGGGCAGCTGCGAGAGGAGCGGGCACCGCTCGCAGCATCTCTTGGCAACTGAGCCCCTGCATGCAAATGACAGGCACTGCCGACTGCAAAGCTGAGAGTGTCCCTCTGCAAGGAGGGAGCAGCCACTGACAGCAGAGCAGGGCTCATCTTCCCACGGAAAATGGGTAGTTACTCCCCTGAGAGCCCGTCCCGGGAGCGGGGAACAAGCAGCAGCAGCAGCAGCTGAGGAGAAGGGTCATCCTCAGAGTCCCAGACGACAGGGATGGGTGAAATCACAGCGTGTTCCAGCTGCCAGGCACTGCCCTCCTGTGCCAGGGCACCGGGATCTGCCCCCCCTGCTGCTGCATTCAGGCACACCTGGGCCCTGTGGCATCACATCTGACCCCTGAAACCAGGGGGAAGGGGTGGAAGCATCATAGGGATAATCACAGAATCCTGGAATGGTTTGGGTTGGAAGTGACCTTAAAGATCATCCCATTTCATGCCCTGCCACAGGCAGGGACACCTCCCACTGGAGCCAAGCCCTCTACAGCCTGGCCCTGGACACTCCCAGGGATGGGAAGCTCCTCTGGGCAGACTGAGCCCAGCTCTCTGCACAGTGAGAAATGCAAAAATATGAAATCAGCTCCTGGCTGCTGTTAAAATTCCCCCAGCAATGGGAGCTGCAGAACAAACCAACTTCAGACAAGGAGCTGCTGGAAATACACAGACAATGAAAGGGTTTGGGTTGGAAAGGACCTTAAAGGTCACCCAGTTCCACCCCCTGCCATGGGCATAGCCAAGGTGGGCACACAGGAATCCCTCTGCCCACTCCTTCCCCACGTTCCCTGTCCTGGCTGTGCCCATGTTGCCACTGGCATGGCAGCCCAACAGAAGGGAATTTGGCCCAAACAAAGCAGCAGCACTGAGATCCCTCTCCCAGGGGAAGGCCCCTTCCCTCTGGTGCTCCAGTCCTGAGGACAAACCCCCTCTCCTGCAGCAGATCCCCATCCTGCCCCTACACACATCACAGTGCCACACAGCTAAGGAGAGACTAAACACTCTGCCCCAGTCCCTTCCCTCCAGCATCCAGGGCTAATTTAGTACAGAAAGAAATGTGAAATTAATTTATTTCTGTTTCTTTCTTCTGGCCTAAGCAGCTCCCCTCCCACTTTTTCCAGACTGATCCATCAGAAAATGAGCCCTGCTAATGCTCCATGCCAACTACTGAGATAAAAGCCAGCCCTTGGCTTCCAGGAGGCTCCAGCCCTTCAGAGGGAGGCACTGGGCAAAGGCTGTGCTGGAGCATCACTTGGAGGACAGGGATGTGGGCACAGGTGTGGGCACCTGCTGGCAACTGGAGCATCACCCCGAGGGCAGGGATGTGGGCAGGGATATGGGCACCTGCCAGGGACCAGAGCATCACCCCGAGGGCAGGGACATGGGTGTCCACTGGGAACTGGAGCATCACCCCAAGGACAGGCATTTGGGTGCCCACTGGGGACTGGCAGATGCTCAGGGAATCCAAAACCCCCTCCCCTGAGCACAAGGAGGTCCAGGACCAGTGTTGGTGAATCCAAGCCATGGTCACTGTTAGTTTGGATGGCAGAACAAGCTTCCCATCCTCCTGCAAAGCTTAGCTGGCTGCAGGAGGCACAGGCAGCCCGTGGCCACTGAGGGCCAAGGGAAGATACACACAGAGACACGACAAAAAAATCAAAGAGGTGCATGAACTCTCATGAAAACAGATCTATTACACCCAGTTAATTCCACACCCTGAGCAGCACCGGGCTGAGGGTAACCAGGAGTCCTCAGAGCTCAGGGCCACCGGTCCCAGGGGTTATTTACAGCACAGACATCCCGGTGGGCAGGCTGGCTGTGGCACAGGGCATGGAGCTCCCGAGGGGCTGAGCAGCTGGAACCCCCAGCACATCGGGGTGGACCCGTGGACATCAAAGCTGGACCTTCAAAGGAAACAATGCCCATGTCCCTGCCAGCTCTGGAAGCCCCGAGTGGTGCCAAAGCACCAGCACTGGCTCCCCCTGCTCCTCCTCTTCCAGCAGCACTCAAGCTCGGTGCCAGGAGGATGCTGGTTTGTTCCCCTTCCTCGGGGCAGCAAAAGAGGAGCGACACCATCACACACCTTGGAGAAGGTCAAGAGAAGCCGCCCAGCTCTGAACTCCACCCCAGAGCCCTTCCCAGGGGTTTCATCCCCCTGATTAACGCAGAAACCATCACCCCGCTAATGCGAAGAAGCTCATTAGCACCTCTTCCCAGGGAGAAAAGGCTCATCCTTAATTTTTTTCTTTTATGTTCTTTCCCTTTCAGGTCCAATTAGTACAAAAATCTTCACTTTCCCGACCCTGCAAACCTCGGGGCTGGGAGTTTGGATGTCACTGGGGACAGGGACAGGGTGGGCTCACAGGGCCCTTTGGCTTAAGACCCCCCTCCCGTTACTCAGCTGTCAGCACAGGACAGAAGTGCCACTGGCTGCGCAGCTTGAATTTCTGCCGAGGTTTCTGCAGCGCTGCCAGAATTACAGCGAGAGGCAGCTCCTTCTGTGGCACCGAGAAAAACGGGATTCACACCCCGGAGCGCTGAACCTGCTCTTTTCCAGGAGCCCCTTCTCCCTGGAACCTGAGCATAAGGAGTCAGGAAGGCACACAGGACCTGTCCTGGCTGAATTCTGGGGGCTGAAATGTTCTCAAGGAGCTAAAGATGCTCCCCCAGCACCCCAATTTTCACAGGAAGGAATGCTGAAGGCTTGACACCTCCAAAGCTCGAAGCCAACAGGTGCCATTTTGATGCCTTTTTTAACACCGCAATCATCTTTATTTCCCCAGCATCAGTGGTTTGTTTTCCAAATACATTCAGATCAACATCCTTCTTTGTTTAAGAGCTGATGATAAACAAACACGATGTGGGAGGTTCTCCCTCACATTAAACAGTAGGAGGGAACAAACCTCGGGGGCCATTAGGAATTATAATGCCAGATTAATTTGAAATGGATTTCTATTCATTTCCATGTGCTCAGGCCTATGTAATCCATTAGCCAGAGCTTTGTGTGCACCTCATGGTTTGACATCCTTGAAAAGGAGTGATGGACCCCAGAGCCCACTGGGACCAGTGGATGGACTGGGAGAGGAGGCAGAGACCAACTGGGAGGGTGCAGGGGCTGCTCCCAACCCGGCTCAGTCTGTGTCTGATGGCCTTGGGGAGGTCCAGAGACTGCCACAAACCCTGCCAAAATCCCCCAAAACACCAAAATAAACCCTCTGTGCTCCCTCAGCTCCTCCAACACGAGAACACAGCAAACCCCAGTGACGCCTTCCCACCCCTGCCTGCCTCACAAACAGCCTCGGTCACTTCAGCCAGCAAACCCCATGCAAAGGTCTGGAATTTCAGACAGAAGGAGCTGCCACGTGATGGGTTTGTGATTAGAAAGACACAAATTAAAAGCAGCAGAAGCCTCCAGTGTTGCCACCCCAGAGCATCATCTGCATCGTGGTGCCAACAGCGAGAGGGACAATTACAGAGCACCTGCAAACTGGATTATCTTAATGGGAATGGAGAGGCACATCAAAAAACTATTTCCATGTCCCCCCAAAGTTATGAGTGCCTTAAAAGGATGATGATAATGAGGTTCAGAGCATATACATGATCTTCCCCACTGTATAGTCCGCCCATTTCAGAGCAATGTAGCTCGAGCAGCTTTGTTAGAGAAGTAAATTAACCCTAATTTGATTGCTTCTCAGTAACAGTCATTTCAGTGCTCTAATCAATAAGTCACAGGGTTTTACAACTGCCCTTGGTAAATCAATCATTGCAATCAGTAATAAAACGCTTTTCATTTGAAGAACACCTGAAATAGTGTGTAATTACCTTTGTATGAAATGAGAGACTCCAATTTACCCATTTCACCTGCTGCAGCCCCAGCCTCGCTCGGCACAAACATCATTTCCTCCCTGAAGGTTTTCTGAGCAGCCCTTGATCCCTTCCCCATGTCACAGTGCCAGCCAGGTATTACTCACACCCCAAAAAAGCAGCTTACAGAGACACCCATCCCTCAGAAATCCTTCAAGGAAGGGAGAGATCCAAGATGCTGCTGGGGAAAGGCAGTCAGGAGGATGTGACAGGGGTGCTTGGCATCCCCACCAACCCTTCCCTGCACCCACCACCACAGCCAAACCCAGGGCATGGTGAGATGGCACAGCTGGTGCCCGGGAGTGGGGCAGGCAGAGCAGAGCCACGGCCACATCCCCAACCTCACCCCCCCAGTCAGGCATCCCAGGGGGTGTCAAACTCCCAGTTTGGGGGAGCAGATGGTCAGGGGCCAGCGAGCCCAGCCAGGTGTGCTGGGGGCAGGAGCTGCCTCGTGTGCCCTGAAAGGCTCCTTTGTGACATCCCTGTAAAGCCACCACCCCCGTCGCTCTGCTGTGCCACCCCAGGGGTGGCAGCACTACAGACCCCCTTCCCCAGGGGTTCCTGGACCACACCATCCCCAAACAGCTCCCACCACAAGGTAGTGATGGGGAAACACGGTCAAGAGAAGGTTTCAAGGGCCCCAGCTGGCACTAAGATGTTCTTGCCTGGCAAAGGATACTCTGGGCACAGCAGGGCATTGCAGGGCATGATGTGCCTCCCTTTCTGCCCCCATTATCCTCTCTGTCAGGCAGGTGCCCACTGGATCACTGGAGCCACACAGCTCCAATGTGCTGACTGCTCTGGGATGCTCCAGTTGCTGCCAGCAAAACAGAGACCTCAGAGACCCCTCAGCACAACACACCCCATGCCAGAGGGAGCAGAGCCACATGGCACCAGCCCCCCATGCTGGCACCCCAAAGCTGTGCTCAGCAAATGTGTCCAGGGCATCCTGATTCATTTCACTTTCGGTGTTGTTATTTCAAGGAAAAAAAAACACAAACTCTTTAAAACCACTGCAACTGACTTTAGAAATATTTTCACCGGCAGATCTCCGGCCTCGGCAGATCTTACAGGAATTATCCCCAGGACCCCAAGCAGAGGACACGCTGCCCCATCCCTGTGCAAAGCTGTCCCAAAGAGGCTGCTGCGCTGCCACCACTGCCAGCAGACCCCGAGGTGTCCCGGGTGGAGCTGACACGGGGCAGGGGGACGAGGTTGAAGTCCTTGGAGCAGGGTTTAATCACTCCTCTGCCAAATCTCTCACTCACTTGCCAGAGCCGCAGGCGGGGCCCGAGGAGCCCCCCGGGCACTTACCCTGAAGTCGATTCCCACCGTGGAGATGAAGCTGCCGGCGAGGAAAGCGCCGTCTTTGAAACGCACCAGCAGGCAGGTCTTGCCGACCCCCGAGTCGCCCACCAGCATCACCTGCGAGGGAAGGAGGGAGGGGGTCACGCTCTGGATTTTGGGAAGGAAGCCCCCTGCAGCCATTCCCCAGCTCCATCCCAGGAACAGGCAGCAGATCCCACCTGCCTGAAGGGAACAAAGCACATCCCAGAGCCACGGACACGGGGGAGGGTGGGGGAGAAAAGGGGGCACTCCCAGCAGAATTACTGCACATCCTGCACTACGTGTGGCTCAGCTCGAGACACCTTCCCCAAAGCAGTGCTTAACAAGTCCCTCAGGGGGGCACAAACACCCCCAGAAAACCAAGAGGTGCCACCCGGGTGACACAATCTGGGCGCGGGGCGTCCCCAGCACACCCACAAAACACCCCACACGCCACCACTGTGGGGCTTTCTGGGAGGGTGGCACTGCCCATGGGGAGACTTCGGGAGGTGCCCAACCATAAGCACGGGCTCCAGGGCTGCTCTCAACCCTCTGCAAGCAACTTCCTCCAGTGGGACCCACTCGTGCCCTCCCGGCCCTCTGCAGATGCCACAGGAGCAGGTCCCGGTGCCACCTGCCTGTTTCCCCACCCCGCAGCCACCCTGGGTGCCGACAGGGCAAACACAAAGAGACCGTGGCAGGGCTGAGCCTGCTCCCTCTGCCCAAACCTACAGCCCTCCTGTCCCCCCGGGGGCACTGAGCCCTCTGCCCTCAGCAAAATGCCAGCTTCCCACCACTGAGAAATCTGGAGCCACAGGGCCAGGCTGGGCGAGCTCTTTCTGCAGCTGCCAGGGCAGGTTCTCCCTCTCCCGAGGTGCTCCCATCAGCCTTCCCCGAGCCATCAGTCCGTGACGGGATTTAAATGGTTTTAAGGCAAGGACTGCCCTGGGTCACACCGAACCCTGGCAGGAGCCACCAGACGTGGCAAACGCCACCACGGCTCTGCAGCTCACCCTGGGAGGTGGCAGCAGCCCTGGCTGTGGGTGTAGCTCGTTCTGGGGCAGGAAGGTTCTCCGGAGGAGGGCAGGATGAAGCCACGGTGCCCCACAGCATCATCCTGGCAGGAGCACCACACACCAAGCTCTGGCACAACGGGGTGAGGGCAGCCAGCAAACCACAGGTGTATTGGTGCAAAGCCAAGGAAAGGGGGCAAAAAAAGTCAATTTTGGTACAAAATAGTGGGTTTTTTTCAACTTTCCAACCTCTCTCTGGAACAGGTGACTCTCAACAGCAGTTTCTCCCCACTCAGCACCGCCAGCACCTCTCCCACAGAGCGCTGGGGGCAGGATCCAGGGACTTGCATTTTGCCACTGCCTCAGGCAAAGCTCAGGAGCCTCAGAAAAGGGGCAAGGGAAGGGGAACGTTTAACCAAACAGATTTTTACTGGACACTAAGCAATTTCTCTCTGCCACTGGTTCAAAATCAGCCAGACTGTTAGCAGAGGTTTTGACTACCTGGTGCATTTGGGTTTATGTGAGACCCGTTCCGCTCATCCCTGTGCCGTGGGGACAATTCCCAGGGAAAGCCGCAGCCCAGGCAGGGAGAGGGGAGCTCCAGGAGACACGGACCAGCGCAAACACGGAGGTGGCTCCATTTTAGGGAAGCTGTTAAACCATTGCTGATGCTGTATCAGGACCAACCGCCCACCAAAGCCACCAACCCCACTTGTGAAACACTCCTCACCTCCTACCCCACATCGGAAACCTTAAAACCTTCTACCCCACGTCCCAAACCTTAACGGGATGGCCACACTGCCTGGCACAGGCACTGAGCTCTCCACACCACACACCAAGGCAGGACTTGCCCCAGCAAACCTCGTGTTCTCCAGGCTCGATCCCCCACGCTGTTACAGAGATCCGTGTTAGAAACAGTCAGAGAGGTTGAGCTGAGTCGTGGCTTCAGCCAAAATCACTGAATGAGCCCCGATATTGCTAAGCGAGCCCTAAAATCATCAAGTGAGCTGCAAGCTGGGCTTGCACCAGGTCGTAAGATGAAACAGGGGGATGCAAATATATTTGCTCTGTGACTCTGTCGCCTGGATCTGAAGCAGCAAGAAGCAACCCTTTGAGCCCGAAGAGCCGGAGACATCTCAGCAGCAGGCAGAGCAGACTCGATGCCACTCGAGGGGTGCCATCACCCCGCTCACAGCCCCGGGTTTTGTAGGTTAAAGAGGAGCCGGGAGGTTTCGGCAACTCCCCGGAGCAGCCTTTGGCCATCCCTTGCCCAGGTCCCGCAGCAGCAGCCGCACCTCGGGGGTCTGTGATGCTGACCCTGCTGCCCCGGGAGTCTCGGGCGGTGCGGGATGCCGGGGTGGGACAGCGGGAAGCAGGGATGGAGGGATGGAGGGATGGAAGGATACAGGGATGGAGGGATGCGGGGATGCGGGAATTCAGGGATGCAGGGATACAGGGATGGAGGGATGGAAGGATGAACGGGTGGAGAGATGGAGGGATGCAGGAACAGAGGGATACAGGGATGCAGGGATGCAGGGACACAGGGATACAGGGATGCGGGGATGGAGGGATGCAGGGATGGAGGGATACAGGGATGGAGGGATGCACGCCTGGGAACTTCGGGGACGCTTCAGCCGACCCCGCACCCGACCGACGCGGCACCCCGCGCTGCCGGACCCCTCCCCGCAGCACCCCCGGCTCCGCACCTTGAAGGCGAGGTCGTAG
>WBMV01005750.1:48391-128646 GCA_013396655.1 Campylorhamphus procurvoides | reverse complement strand
CGGGGGGGAATAACACCGGGGGATAACAGTGGGGTATGGGGGGGAACAGCAGGGGAGAACAGTGGGGGTATGGAGCAGGATAACAGTGGGGTATGGGGGGGATAACAGTGGGGGTATAGGGGGCGAACAGTGCGGCATAACAACGGAGTATGGGGCGATAACACCGGGGGTCCCGGCGGGGACAGCCACGGACGGGCACGGAGCGGGAGGGTCTGTGCCTGGAGTTTAAGTTTTGTGGTTCTGTGCTTTGAGTTTGATTTCTGGGGCAATGCAAGGAGGTTCTGTGCCCAGAGTTTGAATTCTGGGGGCAATGCAAGGAGGTTCTGTGCCTGGAGTTTGATTTCTGGGGATGTCAGGAGGTTCTGTGCCTAGAGTTTCATTTTTGGGGGATGGCAGGAGGTTCTGTGCTCGGAGTTTGAGGTCTGAGGTTCTTGGGGAATGCAATGGCAGGAGGAGGGTGTGGGGAATGAGTGGCTGGATGTTCTGTTAACCAAAAATTCAGAGGACCCAGCTAACAAGTCCAAATAGACATTTGCCCCTGGAACTGGCAGATGTGTCTGTGTGCAATGCTGGTTTGGTTGTTTTGCAAAGATCAATCTGGTGTGTTTTGTGGAGGGGCACTGGGATGGTCCATGTGCACAGTCACTGAAGTAAAGTTACTGTATGACATGAAAAACAGATGTAAGAGAAAAGTTTGGGTTTGAACCTAAATTTGTGTTCTGTAGGCAGCAACTTTGCAGTTCTCAGTGAGACAAAAGCATCGAGTGATTCACATAAGACAGCTGATGTGGGGACTGGCGCATGGATAAATCTCACATGAACTGATTTCTGCTGTGATTTCACTGCTTTAAGGGTCTGCTTTTCTATTTGGATGTTCTTAGCTACGTTTCCACTTTGTAGTGTCAATATAGAGACACTGCAGAAGTTGGGAAGTGCCACAGTAAACATAAATTGCAGGTTTTGCAGGATGTGTCTGGACTAACTTCAGGAAAATGCACGTCTCTAAATCCAGCAGACAAGGTATTTTCCAGCTCTTTTCTTACCAGTTATATTTAGACTTTTCCAAACAAACCAGCCATTGTTTGTTGCAGAAAGTCCCTAACTGGGAAAGACTGGTTTTCATTACGGAGTTTCTGGGTCTGTGTTATCTGTTGGTGGTTAGAGATGGGAAACTGCAGCTCCTGAGGCTGTGACAGAGGTGGAAGGAGCCAGCTGGTCCCTGTAGAGCAGCTCCTGAAGGCTGTGATGCTCTGACCTTCATTTGGCTTTTTGTTATTGTTTACAGATATTGACTTGTAAAAGCTCTCAAAACCTTTTGGATTTGGGGCTGTTGTGCAGTTGGACATAAAGCTCTTGTGGGTCAACAAAAACATGGGAAGGGGAGATGTAGTGAAGCAATGGGTGGTGTAACTGATCTATCTCTGATTCCAAGGGAAGAGTGTTTGTGTAGGGCTCTGTTGGGAGCAGTGTGGAAGGGCTGTGGGATGGGCACCTTTGGAATTCTCACCTCAGAACCAGCTTTGTCAGGCAGCACCTCATCTTGTGTGTGCAGTCAGCTGAAAACGTGTGCTGGTCCTGTTCTCCTGGCTGGTGTAAGATGAGCTGAGGCAGGTTTTTGAAATAAATTGAATACTGCCCTGTTTGACCTCCTGATGTTTGCAAAGAAGGCAGATGTGCTTGCACCTTTGTTTTAACCGTGAAGGATTTACCGATTCGTTTCTGTCAGGATGAGAGGGGCTCTGGCTCGTGGCACAGTGAGCTTAAACAAGTGGTGTTTCCTATTAATTTCACTTTCCCTTTATTGAATACTGACAAATAACATTTTTAATGATTGCTGTCTATTCTCTCATTAGAGGAAAACCTTTTTTTTAATATCTCAACAAAACTTTTGGGTTTGTTTTAAAAAATTAATTATTCTGAACTGAACCCAGCCTTTAAGAAGGCCGAGTTCAGAAAATTCCCAGTTCCAAAGCTCGCAGACTCTGGCATGGTTGCACTCAGCAATGCCATTCTGTCCCTCTGGCTGTAGAATTGAGGCCCAGGAAATGAATTCCTCCCATGTGTGATGTTTTAGATGAGGAAATCAATGCCAAGTTCCTGGGAGCCCAGAGAAATGCCCAGGAAATCAGCTCTGCAGCTCTCAGACACCACATCACTCACTGCAGGCAGGGACTGGGAATATTGGCCCCTTCCCATCACCTGGGCTGGGTTCTTGAAGTGAAACACAAAGTCTGTTTTTCCAAATAATCCTCAGTGTGTAACATCAAAACCTGAGCTTGAGGAGCAACGTATTTCAAGTGGCAGCATTTGCAGTGCTGAGTTCCTCTGTCTCTGATGCATCTCTTTTCAAGGGCTTTGCTCTCTGTTACCTGGTTTTGTTCACATTTATTTGAGTCTGAGCAGTTTCATGAGCTTTCGTGGCTTATTTCATTCCTCAACTGGAAATAAACCTCAGCAAGGTTTTTACTTTCCCTTGCAAATATTGATTCTTTCTGACACATCTTTAGTGTTTGAAGTGGAAATTAGAATCTTGATGTGCAAAGAGGAGAGCTGGTACTTCCTTATTTTCCCTTCATTAACATGGAATGCTCTCTGTGGATGGGTGAGAAGGAGAAGGTGGGATCAGAGGAGCTCTGCTCTCACCTGAGAAGGAGAAGGTGGGATCAGAGGAGCTCTGCTCTCACCTGAGAAGGAGAAGGTGGGATCAGAGGAGCTCTGCTCTCACCTGAGAAGGAGAAGGTGGGATCAGAGGAGCTCTGCTCTCACCTGAGAAGGAGAAGGTGGGATCAGAGGAGCTCTGCTCTCACCTGAGAAGGAGGAGGTGGGATCAGAGGAGCTCTGCTCTCACCTGATAAGGAGGAGGTGGGATCAGAGGAGCTTTATTATCACCAGGCTCCTGATCTGGGGGTCAGAACTTTCCTCCAAAACCCACTGGGGTTTTCTGTGGCTTTGGCAGCAAGCCCTGGGGTTGCACTGCCCAGCCAGTGACTTCACCTTAAACAAACCTTAAAATAACCAGGTCTTATGATTCAGGAACCTGCAGTCTGTGATATTTTACATTTCAAAAGTCAGCTGGAGATTTCAGTATTATTCCATGGTGCCGGAAAAGCCTTTTGAAGGCTTGAGACGTCCTCAAAAGCTATCAGGGAAAAAATAATATCCAATTTAAATTAAAATCTAATTCAGGTAAACCCACAGGCAGTGGAGTGTCAGTACAGTAGTTTTCAGGCCACAAAGGCAAAATAGCTCTGCTGCTGTTCCTAGAAAAAAACAGACAGCCTGGAATGTCATTCTTGTAGGGAGCCGTATCCCAGCAAAAACAAGGCTGCGTTTCTCTTTTGTAAGAAACTTTGGAGGGGGGAAAAGGCCCAAATGAGGTGCTAGATAAATATTTTGCCAATGAGATTCATTCAGGCTGTGGAAGGGACGGGTCCCTGAAGCAACTTTAGCTATAGTTTGAGCAGGAACAAGGAGGCAATTCTGGGGTGTTCTGTCAGCAGAACGGGCTCTGCTGTTCGAGAGGGCTGGGTTGTTTTTCGTGCTCCTTCCTAAAGCTGCAGAGAAGTCTCAGGGCTGTTCCCGTGGCTGAAAAATTTACCTTTTTAAAGATTAAAACCTTGGCTTTTTTTTTTTTTCCTTTGGCAGTGTTTAAAAGCGTTTTAGGAAAAATGCCCTGCTCAGTGAGAACAGGCATCCCCCAGAGAGGTGGCTTTGAAGGTGTTCCTGCTCTGTACCCATTAGATAATCCTGAGCAGCATCACTGTATCTCTGCTTTGGTGATTGCAGTTTGGTGTAGCCAAACCTACAAACTCTGCTAGTGACAAAGAAAGGCAGGTTAAAGCACTCTGATTGAATATCTCAGAGCCCCACAGGGCACAAGGATGAGCTGCTGCTCTCACCTTTCAGGGCTCCTCTGCCATCTGCTCTGGTTTTTCCTGTGTACTCTTTGCACTGCTTTTCCCCTGTATTTCCTGCAGTTTTTAAGTTTACTGGCAGTGTCTTTCTATGTGTGGCTTTTTCCCTGGGGTGACAATGTGGGGTTGATCCTGCTCTTCTCCTGCTGGTGAGCCCCAGCCAGTCTGGTGTCTCATGTGTTTCACCCAGCTGCTTTTATCCTGCTCTCACAAAAAGTGGATTTAAAAGAAAATCCCTCACTCAGAAGGTAGAACACATATGGTTGGTTAATGCTTCTCTCCCTGTTTGCCATTTAATGGGATTCCTTGTTTTATCTCTTGTCATGCCACGTTTTCCACACTGTGGTTTCCATAACGCGTCTCTGCGTCATCCTTGTCATCCTTTCTCCATTTCTTCGAGCTTTGTTGGGCTTTTATTGTTGTCATTCAACTCGATTTTGTATTTTATTTACTCCATATGTCCCCAAACATTTATCTGAGTTGTAGTAAACAAACAAGAAAGTAAACAGGGGTGAAGAGGGACAGCTTGGGAGCAAAGCTGTGCTTTCCAGTGCCAGGGTGGAGCGGACTGGGAGCTGCAGGGACAGAGGATGCTGCTCTGACTGTGAGGAGGGGGCACAGGAGAAGGGGGGGGAGTGGGGGGGCACAGCACTGGGAAATTAGTTCTTCCATGGCCAACAGCATGGTTTAGGCAGTCCTTGTCAGGCTCAAAGAGAGAATTTCTCTCTATTCTGTGATGGAAATTTGGCAGCTCCGCTGTTGGGCTGTGCTTAGGGCACTGTTGCTGTCCAGAGGACTGGCTGCTCCCCCCCATCAGCTCACCCTTCTGCTCCCTCCAGAACAGCCCACCCTCCTCTGACACCCCCAGCCCACCCTTCTCTCCAGGCCTTGCTGGAATTTGGCTCAAAGGCTGGAAAGTTGTGGAGCTCCTGGCCATGCTCCCCTTCTCCTGCTGCCACCTGCATGGACAATTTCTGCCTGGTCCAGAGGAGAACAAGGGTGGCACCTCAGACCTCTGCAGCCTTTATTGCTCAGCCTTCCTGGGCAGTGAAGAATCAGCTTGTTTTTCACATCAAAACACTGTTCTTTGCTTAGACTCCAAAGCCAAGTTGGCATCTCTGTTTGCCAAAACCAGAAATGTCAATTGAAATATAACATTAGTTTTTTTGCTTTGCAAAGGGCACAAAAAGCAATCCTCATGTGTGTGCAGCCATTCAAATTTTTAAAGGATAGCTATCATTAGGAAGAGCATTGGCAATGTGCAAGCTGTAGCATTTGTGGTATATTATAGGAATGCTGACCAGTAATGAGATTCTGTCATAGAATTCTGGAATGGTTTGGGTTGGGAGGGACCTTAAAACTCATCCAGTGCCATGACAGGGACACCTTCCAGTAGTCCTGGTTGCTCCAAGCCCTGCCCAGCCTGGCCTTGGATGCTTCCAGGGCTGGGGCAGCCACAGCTTCTCTGCCCATCCTGTGCCAGGGCTTGCCCATCTTCACAGGGAACAATTTCTTCCATATTTTGAACCTAAATTTCCCCTTTTTCAGTCTGAGCCCATTGCACATGTCCTATCACTGCAGTTCCTGATGAAGAGTCCCTCTCTGGTGTCCTTGTAGCCCCTTCAGATCCTGGAAGGTGCTGTGAGCTCTCCACAAAACCTTCTCTTCTTCAGCCTGGATTTTCTCAGCCTTTCAGCTCTTTTCTTTCTTTCAAAAGATCATATCCTTTTTGATGATGTGCAGATAAGCAAAACATAGATAATTAAAACAAAGTGTGATACTCCTCAGTCAGCTGTTTTTGCTGCTCTAACAGCAGAATTGTCCCCTCAGGTTGGGAACAGGTACATCTCTCTGGCTTCCTGGCACTAGGCCTTGGAAAAACTGCAATCAGCTGAGCTCAGAGATGAAGTTTCAGACATGGCATATGGTCTTGTGTGAGTCTGTTTAACCTGCTGTCATTCTGAATTTAATTAGCAACCCATGATGATGACAGCGTGATGCGCTGGGTTGGTGACAGTACTTGATGTTCACTCTGTGGCAGTGAATCTCCCACCTACAGCATTTTTGGTGGTTGGCTGTGGTCCTGGTGGTCCTGCTTCACCTCCAGGCTGGGGTGGTGGGTGCCCTCTGGTACTGTGGGGTTGGGAGGTGATGGGACTCCCATGGTGCTGCTCTTGAGCCTTGTCAGGAGAGAGCTGTGCTTGTCTGACAGCAGCTCCTGCTTCTGAGGAGCCTGGGGGACAATCCATGGTGACATGGGCTCAGCCAGCCTGTTCCTATTCATCTGCAATTGTCCCTGGCCACCACACCACGGTCTGTCCTCTCCTGGTGACAGCTGGGCAGCTCCTATTTGCATGCCTGGACAGACAGCTGCTTGTATCCAGAACACATTTGGCTCTGTGTGGTGCAATTTTGTGTGTCTGTGATGAAGTCACAGGGTCTAATCAGTGGTTTGAAAGAGAGGTTTCCAGGGTGGAGTTTGCAGCCCTTCTAGAGCCTGTGCCCACCTCCTTGGGCAGACCTTGGAGCACCTCCTGGTCCCTAAAGGGACAGCTGGAGAGCTGGAGAGGGACTTTGCACAAGGGTGTTGAGAGACAGGACAAGGGGGAATGGGTTCCCACTGCCAGAGGGCAGGGTTAGGTGGGATGTTGGGAAGGAATTCTTCCCTGTGAGAGTGGGCAGGCCCTGGCACAGGATGCCCAGAGAAGCTGTGGCTGCCCCTGGATCCCTGGGAGTGTCCAAGGCCAGGTTGGACGGGGCTTGGAGCACCCTGGGCTGGGGGGAGGTGTCCCTGCCCATGGCAGGGGGGGGGATGGGGTGAGCTTTCGGGTCCTCCCAACCCAAACCATTCCGTGGTTCTGTGGTCCTTGCACATCCCCAGCAATGGCCTCTCCACAGCTCCATTGCAACATCCCCTGGCAGCACCTCAGCCCTGGCTCCCACAGGGTCTCTGCTGCTCCTCTGGCAGCACCACAGCCAGAAGCAAAGCAGCTTTCCCTGCAGCTTTGGCTGGGCTGGCAGTGACGCCTCTCCTTCCTCTCCCTGGCCTGGGCTCTTGTGTGGGATTCCACCAGCACCCTGCCCTGCTGCTCTGCTGGGAATGGGCTCGGTGGGTTCAGCAAAGGGGAGCGGGGTGTGGGCTGAGCCCTGGGGAGGGAGGAACCCAAGGAACAGCTAAGCCTGGGAAAGCAGAGCCCGGCAGGATTGTGTTGGCCAGAGCTGTTGGGTTCTCTCACAAACCACGCCTCGGGAAGGGAGTGGAGTGGGGCTGGCCTGGAGCTGCGGGTTTGGGTTTGGGCAGGTTGGGGGAAGCAGCTGTGCCCTGGCAAGGGGACACTGTCTGTGTGTCTTGCACTGCTGACAGCCCCAGTGGAGAGCTGGGCATGCAGTGACACCCAGCTGGGAGTCAGGGCATGCATCCTAAAACCCTGGTGGCAGCACACGGGGCCCTCTGAGAGCTGGGAGAAAACCCCATGACCTTTGTTTTTCTGTGTATTTTTGTAGTGCAAAAATGTTGCTTGAAGAAGCACTACAGGAGTGTCTATTTTTGTACTTCTCCGTTCAGCCTCTTGCCTCACAGCTGGCTGGTTGTGTCTGAGGGGTTGAGTACAGCTCAGCCTTTCCACATGTGGCTTGGAAAAACCAGCTGTTCAGTTCCCATCCCCGCTGCCAGTGCTCCCAAATGCCACATTTCCAAGAGCAGGATGGCAGTGGTGGCACAAGGGCCATGGACTGTGCAGGGAGGGGCCCTGTGGGGCTTTTTGGCTCTGTGCTGTCAGTGGGGCTGTCAGGAGAGCTGCCCACACCAGCCTTACCTCCCAGGGCATGCACATGGCAGCCCAGGGCTGACATCCTGGTGTCCTGCTGGCAGAGGGATGGGTGCTGTCAGTGTGGGAATGTTCATGGATTTTCCCTCATGGGTTCCTTCTGTGCTGGTCTGTAATGGCATTCCCAGGCAGGGGCTGTGTGATGTGCGGGGGCAGAGGAGCCCTCCAGCCACACTCTGCAGCCTGTGCCAGGCAGGCCAGGGGGTGAGAAGGACAATAATCATGGCCCTGTCCCATGCCATGTGCTCCCAGTGCAGTGTGTGTGCCACATTTCCTCTCCTGGGACTCGGAGAGCCGAGGGGACAGCTGGAAACCACAATGGGATGCAGAGTGGAGCCTCTGAGAAAAGTGTTGCAGCCACATTCCCTCTGCTTAGCTATGCTTTGTGCTCCCTCAGACACCTCTGCTTAAGCTGGTTTTCATCACAGAAAGAGGAGTGGGACAGGGGATGGGAACTTGCCTTGTCATCCCCAGGCAGATCACAGGGGTTCTGGCAAAGGGTCTGTGCTCTCCCAGAGAGCAGACTGTGTTGTCCTGTCGGGAATGAGGAGCTGGCCCTCGACAGAGCTGTGTTTCACCCCTCCCCAGATGAAAAAAAAGGGTTGGAAAGGTTTCTGGAAAGAGTGAGTTTGCAAAAGGAGGAGTTTGGATATGGAAAGAGCCGTCAACTGGCACCTTCCTTATTTTGTGTTGCTGTACCAGCTCTGGGATCTCACAGCAAAGGGGCAGCTCTTACCTGAGACCTGCAGGTGGTCCAGGCAATCCTGCAAAAAAGCAGAAGTTTGAAATATGGGCACTTGCCTTGGAGGTGTTGGCAGAGCTGCTGCTGTTCTGGTTTTATAAATGATTCCAGCAAGATGGATAGAGACCCCTTGGTGCTTTGTGTCATAAAACTGCCCTTGCACCTAAGCATAGCACAATTAAAAAGAAATCTCCTAGTCCCTAAGACAAAACACAGTGCCCATCTGAAATATGGTGCAGAGTGATTCCCTGGGAGAAGAATTTCCATTGGAGAATATCTTGGCTCCTGACCAAACCTGTGTAAAGCAGTTGCAGAGTTGTTATTGCTACCTGGGTGATTGTCTGGGAAAGGGCTGTTTCCATGAGCAGTGGGTTGGTGAAACCATTAGTCAGGATCCCATCTCAGCTCCTTCTCTACATGCTAAAAAGAAGATTCCCTGTCCTCCCAGACTCAAGAGGTGACTGCAAGTAGAGAGTCCCTGCCATGAGCAGAGTGGCGCTGGCCAGAGATTCATAAGTAATGAATTAAATCTGTGCAGAGCAAAGGTTTCTATTGGAGTGTGGGAGCGTTATTTTACTCCTACAGAGGGAAAACATGAAGTCAGTGGCTTTATAGACTGAGCTCTGCAACCTCTGCTTGCGTGGATCGGTGCAGAGTTTGGATCAGGAGTCTTACAAAATGTAGTGTAGACAAAACTGAAGTGGGAAAACAAAAGCTGGAAGAGGCCAAGGGTTAGGCTGTGTTAGTCTTTGAGTTGTGTGAAGGAAATTCGCTGTAGCTGATAGCTGTGGTGGATTGTGTTCCTCCTGCAGTAAAAATGGGCTTTCTTGAGGAGAGTTAAAGAGGAGAACTGCTGCCCCTGTGTGCAGGAAAGCTGTGATAAGACATAGCACAGATCAGGCAGCACCATGGGGACAAAGCTTAAACTGCCTGGGTGGCACTTGAGGTGCTGCTGAACTAACACAATTCCCAAGTTTTGATGGAGAGGGAAGACACATCCCATTTCTCCAGGGAGTGCCAGGAGCATCACTGGTTCCTCAGTCTGTGTTTCATCCAACACAGAATCATAACTCCAGTGGCCCAACAGCCTGACCATGAACTCTGAGCCCCAAAGCCCCCACTGCATTCCCTCTTGTCACTCGCTGCCTCCAGCAATTGGCCATTCCTTGGAAAACTCTGTCTTTCCAGTGCTTGCAGGAGACTGAACTGTCAAGGTAGCAATGTCACTGGCCTTGGATAATTTAATTTCTCATTACTTGCACAGGTTGCATCTGATACAGCCATGAATTTGATTTGTGTTATCTTGGATTTGCTTTGTGTTGTGTACAGTGACCCACGTGCAGCCAGTCAGATTAGGGTGTTACTCTGGCATAATTTAGTCTTTGCAGCAATTAAAGGGTTAATTACAGCTGGCCATCAGATCTCTGAAACCACTGCTTCTCTGCTCTGTCTTCCTGTGGATTAGTGTGGCACGTCCAAGTCTGTAGCTCGATCCCATAAGCTCACAGAGGACTGGGAGAGTTTGGAAATTCATCCCCAGCACCCACATCTTCCCCTGAAGGAGATCCACTCTGTAGCTGCTTGGCAAAGGCATTTCCTAAGGCATTGGAGAGTCCTGGATCTTTTCACAGCATCATGGAATTATTTAGGTTGGAAAAGACCTCCAAGATCAAGTCCAACCTTTGCCCAGTCCCCAGTTTGAGGGCAGGCAGCCCTGCTGTGGATCCTCTCCTCTTGCAGGTGGGGGCTCTGGAGCACCTTTTCCTCCCTGTCCAGCCTGACCACAATTCCTGTGTTCCCAAAGGGCAGGGAAGTGGCACTGGAGCTGGTGTTCCATTGCTTGGCTTGCTCTGCAGCTCCTGGAAGCTGCTGGATTCTGCAGCAGCCATGGAGACTGTGCACAAGGCCAGAAATTCATCCCTCTGTCCTTCTCAGCTCCACAATCAGGGAATTGAAGTGCATACCTTAGTTTGGGAAGGAAGCCGAGCTACTGGGGGCAGTGTTGTCTAACAGCTGGAACACGGAGGGGGAGGCAGGATCTGGGTTTTGTTTTCAGTTTGACCCTGGGGGTGTGGGCTGGGCTCTCTCTGATTCCTCTGCATCAGCCTCCCTGACTGAGCAATGGGGCTGGGAGGATTGGCTTGGTTATTTATGGGAATTTGATGCTTGTGGAGGGCACAGTGCTTGGCTGCTGGAAAAATGCCCTGGATTTCCAATTCCTGCTTGCCTGGTGCTCTGCCATCCTTGTGAGAAGGTGGGAAAACATCCTATAGCAGCTCTTGGGGAGCTGAGTCTTCCCTTTGAGCAAGGTGAACATCAGGGCAGCAAAACAGAGATGTGGACTCATTTTGAGAGCTCATTGGTACCCTCTGTCCTGCCTTCCCACTCTGCTTGTGCTTTGACCTCTTCTTCTCCACCCTCTGAACCAAACACACAACCTTGTGCTGTGTGGGTACATCCTGGGTGGCACATTTGGAGCCAGCAGGATCCCACTCTGCTCTTGGAGCTTGGGAACCATTCATTTCACTTTTAAAGCATCTGGGAAAAAAAAAAAGTTTTGTTTTCTGCCCAACTTTGTTTTTGGTTTCATGGCTGTGCCATCAGTTTCCCAAACAGAGACATCCCAAAAAAAGGGCTTGGACTCAGCTCCAGGAGCCACCTGATGTCCTGGGCTGGGCCAGCTGCTGCTGTGCCTTGGGAATGCAGAGCTGGGGCTGCTGGCTCTGGGTTTGGGATCAGATATTTGGGAATGCAGAGCTGGGGCTGCTGGCTCTGGGTTTGGGATCAGGCAGTCGGTAGCTCTTGCCTGCAGTGTGTATGACAAGATCCCTGCTGTGAGTTGTTTGTTCAGTGCTGGCTGATTGGAGGGAGAGGGGACTGGCCCTTTCCCCCACTTTAGGGGTGTGTTTTCCTATTCCAACTGGAGTTTGGGGGTGTCTTGATCCTCTGCCTAATGAAAGTGGGTGAAGGGCATGAGGAGCTGCCAGGGGAGGGCTTTGGTCCTCAACAACATGAAATGTGTTTCAGCAGTAGCATTTTTTTCCTTTATTGAATCTAGAGCAGAAAAACCCTCAGCAGGAGCTCAACTTGCTATTGGGATGAGATACAGGCTTGGGACAGGGATGGGGCCAGTCTTCCTTCTGGCTGCAAATCAACCTGTACGGTGGTTTCTCCCAGCTTCTTGGGGTCCTATTTCTTGCTGGCCCATAGGCTGTCTGGTGGTGGAATCACAGAATCATAAAGGTTGGAAAAGCCCTCTGAGACAATCTAGTCCAACCATTCCCCCAGTACCACTGGGTTCACCATTAAACCACATCCCCAGGTTCTGCATCCATGTGTTTCCTGAACAGCTCCAGGGATGGCACCTCCACCACCTCCCTGGGCAGCCTGTGCCAATTCTGGACAGCCAGAAGCAATTCTTCCTGATGTCCAACCTGAAGTGTTTCTCAGCTGGGTAAGGCTGTCAGAGCTCCATGCACAGAGTAAGGGAGTTGCCTGAGGTCACAGAGGGAGTTTGTGTTTGAGCCCAGCCCTGAGCCCTCCCAGTCCCCTGAGGTGCAGCTGAGTGTGACAAGCACGTGGCATTGCACGTGGGGCTGATCTGACATGAAGGTCTTGCAGGGTGAGATGATGTGCTGGGGGTGCACATGCATCTGGCTGCTCCTGGAGCATCTTCAGGCTGGCAGAGCTGCCTCTCCTCTCTGTCCTGGTCCCAAAGGCAGCACAGCTGAGATTTGGGTTGTTTTGGAGTGGAGGAAGCAGCTGGTCATTGCATCCCTTTGTCTCCTCGTGTCCATGGAGCTCCTGCCTCAGCAGGGCTGTGCAGGGACCGTTCCTCCTTTCCAAGCAGCAGGACTCATTGAGGCACCTTTGGTGTGACTAGAGGAGCAGCATTTCATCCTGAATCTCTGCCAGGGTTCTGGATTAATCATTACTGCACTTAATGGGTTGTAACTCAAAGCAAGAACCCTGTGCATCAGCTGAGGACTCTGCAGGCCCAGCCAGAGGGGCTCAGATGGTGGCAGGGCTCTGCTCAGGGAATAGGTAGGAGGGAGTTAATCATTCACTGAATTCCTCAGCTACAAACTCTCTCCTCAGTATTTTTTTTGGTGAGTTGCTGGAAAGGAAATGAGGGTATGTGAAGCAAAACCATAGTTAACAAGTCACAGTAGCTCTGGTGTGTGTAGGATTTCTTGCCGTGTGCTGAGGGTGGAGCTCCCCTGGGAGAGGAGAGGTTTGAATGCTCTGATAGAGCTGAGCAGGGCTGGGATATTTGATATATCTGTGCCTTTCACTTTGGCTGCACGAGCCAGGGACTGGAAAGAGAAGTTCTGGCCTTTGACCTGTTGAGACCCAAGGCAGAGATGTGTATTTGTCTCCCAGCAGTCAATCACCAACAACTCAAACAGAAGGGGGGAAACTTATCTTAATTAATAAAATAGAAGGATGCAATTACTTACCAAGAGTCCAGCCCTGCCAGCCAAAACATGAGTCAGCCACCTCTCATAAATCTTGAGTTTAAAAATAAACAGGCCAAATGCTGTTGCCTTCTGTGTTTGGAGCCTGGACTCTCATGTAGGAGACATCTGCAGGCATCTCTACCTCTCAATAAGGAGATCTAGAGGAGTAAAAGACTTCAGCAAAATAAAAGGGAAGGGAAATGTAGGGATTATAATTTAATGTCCTGATCCTGGGAGACAGCTTTAGGGAACCCACCACTTCTTTTGTGACAAGGTTGGGTATATCTTGTAATTCTTTTGGGGGAAAAAGTGGGTCATCTAGAGCTACATACCAGGGGACCAGATCCAGGCTGGGCTGCTTGGAATTCCAGTAGGGTTGATACAGGCATTGAGGTTGCTAAAGAAAAGCTGGACTCTTCAGGGTCAATTTTAGGGGATTGACCATGTGGTGAGATGGATTGTACGATGTCTCTGTTGTTTAGAGGTAAATATTTAATCAGTGGGTAACCCAAGGCTGATCTGAATTCTGTACCACACCGAGCTTTCCATCAATGCAGGAATCTGAGTGTCCCTGCCTGTCCCTCCCAGCCCTGATTCACCTCCCAAACATCACTTAGACCTTGAGAAATGTTATCCCTGAACTTGTGTATGTCTCTTCCTGATGGGGAAGGGTGGTTGCAGAGTTGGAATGGTGGTTATGGGGTGGTTCAGGGCTGGTGATGGTTGTTATGGGGTGGTTCAGGGTGGGATGGTACTTTCAGGGTGACTGCAGAGCTGAGGCCAAGTGGTGGCAGATTTACCCCCTTCCTGGGCAACAAACAGATTCTTGCATGGCTTTTTTGAAACTGAACACCCAGGTAGGACGAGCCTGCTGGGTGTTTGCAGATCCTCTGGGAGCAGCTCTTGTGCAGGGAGGGCCTTTCCCAGTTCCCTCCATGCCATTAGGGATGTGCCCAGCCCAGTTTGCCTCCTCCCAGCACGCTCTGACCCTCACCTGTTACTCTGCTGCTCTCCTGTCTGCTCTGACAGGCACACAGAAAAAATAGCCAAATGTGAGAGAAAAAGAACCCAGGTTGGTGTCAGTTGTGCTGCAAAAAGTGTTAGCAGTTCAACAATGGCCTTAAACACCAAGTGGGATCCAATTTAAACCCATAAAAGTGAGGAAGTCCGGACTTGGAGCCTGTTCTGCCTGTGTCAAGAGCCATGCATGGAGGGGCTGTGGCATAAACAGCCTAGGAAGGCTTTGGGATTTCTTTTCACATATTAAACACTTGTCATTTGTTTCCAAGGATTTGATTTTATTGCTCCTCCTGTTTCACACAGCAGGAAATTAAGAAAAAGCCCCAATACACAAGACAGAGATGCAAATTTGCTCAAATGAGTCTGAATGCAGGAGCTGGGGCTCCAGGTCACTTCACAAAAATGTTTGATATTTAATGGTTCTGAATGTAGTAAAAATATATAAAATCCATGCTCAGGCCTCTGAGACTCTGATCTTAGAGGTCTTTTCCAGCCATGGCTATTCTATGATTTGCCTTTGTGTGATACAGGGGGAACATCAGTCCCAAGTACAAACCTTTTTCTGTGGTTACAACCCAGACTGAACATGGACAAAGAATGGTTATCTCAGTTGTAGTGCTTTCCCTTCCCTCCTCCCATCCCTGGAAGTGCTCAGGGCCAGTTTGGATGGAGGTGTAGTATAGTAGAAGGGATCCCTGCCCATGGCAGGGGGATGGAATGAGGTGAAATTTAAGGTCCCTTCCAACCCAAACCAGTCTGGGATTCTGTGGGTCAGTCCATCCTCTGTCAGGCTCAGCCTTAGAAGGCTTCCAGACCCTGTAGGAGCTGTGGGGCACCCAAAATGCCTCCTGTGCTGCAGAGCCACTCCTTGCCCTCTCTGAGTCCTCTCCAGGCTGTCCCAGGAGCCTGAGCCCCTGGTGAGGGGCGAGCACAGGGCTGTGTGGAGGTGGCCAGTGCGGTGCAGACTGGGCTTACTGGGAACTCTCTGCATCAGGAGCTGTAGCCAGACAAGGCAGGCAGCTCTCAGAGTTTTCTTGGCAGAAGGCTGTGGAAAATGTTGGAAAGGAAGGATGGAGCTAGAGCAGTGTGCAGGTCTGTGTGCCTCGGGATCAGACAGGGGTGTGGGGCTGGGGAGCTCTGCCCCCCGTGCTCCTCCAGCCTCTGAATTCACTGCTCTGCTCATCCTGCCTGCTCCTTGTGCTTTGGTTTGGAGGGAACTGTAGCTCCTTGGTGGCCTTCCAAGGGAGAAGATGGGACACACAGACTGCTTATTGGGGAAAGCCTTGAGGTCTTTGTCTTCCTGCCCCCCAGGCTCACTCAGGGCACAGATCCCAGGCTGTTTGTCCTGACAGGCTGCAGCCAGAGTGGCTTGGTGCTGTTTGAGCAGGCACGACTGGGCAGCGATCCCAGCATGACTGAGCTGAAAAGGGACCTGTTTTGTCTTTTAGAGCATGACCCAGGACCTTTTCTGCCCACAGGTGCCTGGGCTGTGGTTTTCCCTCTGCAGGAAAGCAGCTTTCCCAGCAGCTCTGCCTGCCCAGGTCTGGTGGGGCAGCTGGCTCTGAGCTGAGTGGGGGGAGCTCCAGCACTGGACAGGTCACACCTTGAGCACTGTGGCCAGTTCTGGGCCCCAGACTGCAACTCACTGAGGGGCTGGAGCATATCCAGGGAAGGGAACGGAGCTGGGGAAGGATCTGGGGCACAGGGAGTGGCTGAGGGAGCTGGGGGGGCTCAGCCTGGAGAAAAGGAGGCTCAGAGGGGACCTTCTGGCTCTGCAACTCCCTGACAGGAGGGGGAGCCGGGGTGGGTTGGGCTCTGCTTCCAGGGAACAGGGACAGGAGGAGAGGGAACGACCTCAAGCAGGTTCAGATTGGATATCAGGTGGAATTTCTTCATGGAAGGGGTGGTCAAGCATTGGAAGGGGCTGCCCAGGGAGGTGGTGGAGTCCCCATGTCTGGAGGTGTCAAAGGAATGGCTGGATGTGGCACTCAGTGCTGTGAGCTGGGTGACAAGGTGGGCATCGGGCTCAGGGTGGACTCGGTGATCTTAGAGGTCTTTTCCAACCTAAAAGGTTCTGTGATTCCATGATTTGTGATTGTCCCAGAGGGATCTGGGCTTAGTTTTAGAAAGCAGCAACTGTCACCTGACAGGTGTGCAGAGAGCAGACTGGGGATCAGAGTCATCATCACATCAGCAGCATGATGGAGGATTCAGTTCTTGCTCAGTGACATCCCTTTCCCAGTGAACTGGTGATCCTTCTTTCCAGCTTAAACTCTGCTGTGCTGCTGGTTTATCCCCTGAGGAGCAGTGGCTGTGCTGGGTTACATAATCCCTGAGCACACAGTGTGCTGCAGCAAGGCCACTCAGTGATGTCCTTTTGGCTCCAGAGGAAGAGGATGCTATGGAAACCTAACTTGTTATTATTCTATGGGAATGAAATTTATTATTCCTCTCTTCTGCCTCAGTTTGTGATTACACCACGGAGCAATTTTTAGCCTTGGCAAGAAGGTGATTTAACAGAAGGCCAAAGATGCAGCTTGAGTGGGTGTCTGCAGTAAATCCTGAGCAGTGATGGTGCTGGCTGGGGCTCGAAGGGGAACTGGGCAGATCCTCCTCCTGCCAGCAGAGCTGATGGAAGGGCTGATTTATGGCTGTCACCCTTCTTGACGTTGCTGTGGTGTCCAGAGTTTACCAGGGATGTTTACTGAGCCCTTCCAGAGTCTCCATGTGGAGCCTGAGAAGGGATCAGGCAGCACTGACCTGTCCTGCTGTGCCAAACCTGCCCTTGGGAGCCTTCAGAAGGGATCAGGCAGCACTGACCTGTCCTGCTGTGCCAAACCTGCCCTTGGGAGCCTTCAGAAGGGATCAGGCAGCACTGACCTGTCCTGCTGTGCCAAACCTGCTATTTGAGCCTTCCAGTGTGGGCAGAGCTTGGAGCAGAGGCCGTGGATGGTGCTGGCAGGGCACAGAGCACACTGCAAGTCGTGGCTTGGTGGGGCACTCTGTCTGTACCATTCTATTTGTCTTGGCCTTGCCTTGGTGTTTTCTTGCTCTTCTTTCCCTTTTAAACAAAGCAGATTGACTGGTGGTTTGTATGTCCCACTAACACCCTCTGACACAATCACCCTCGTGGGGTTTTATGTTCTGTTTATGAAGAATAGGGAAGATTCATTTTGTATTTAATTGCTAAACATGCTAAACATAATCCAAGGCGTTTGCCCAAACCTGGAGTGAAGCATCAGCCTCCCCAGAGTCAGTGTGGGAGTCCCCTGTGCCAGGGAGGGGGCTCAGCTTTGGATGTCTGGTTTATTCACCATAAAGTGAAACAACAACGACATTAATCTGTTTGCTTTAGGAAAAAAAGTCTGTGAGCTGCAAGGGGGGTGACTTTCTCTTTTTTAAAAGGTCTGGCTGCTCTGGGAAAATCTGTCCTGGTGGGTGTCTGATGGCTCATTTCCAGTTTTTTGGTGTGTGCTGCACTGTGTGCTGCCATGGGGTGTTAGACTGAGCAGTCTGAGCAGGAAATACCTGGAGTTCAGGTGAACCATCACAGGATCTGGGCTTGGGAGCTTTGGGGAAAGGAGCAAATCGAGGGGGATTTAGGCTGAGTGGTCCAGAAAAGATTTCTGAGAGGAAGAATGAGTACCAGTGTTGGTCCCAGTGTGTGTTTGGGTAGGGAGTAGGCAATAGTTTAATATATTTAAGGTATCTCATAAGTTTGATGTGTCTGTACATATTGACCTGGGAAAGAAACATCTCTTGGGTTTGCATATGCAAATTAAAAAGTAAAAGGACATTGTGTAGGGTGACTTTGGTGAGGCTCATCCTGGGGCACAGAGCCAGCACAAACACAGCCCATGGAACCATCTCAGCCTTATTCTGAGTCTTCAGGGCCATGGAGTGTTTCACAGGCCTTCTTTTGGTCTTGTGCACAGCGAAATGGCCAAGCCTGGCTGGCTGAGCCACAGCCTGGGCCATCTCCCCATTGCTGTGGTGGAATCAGCCTGGGCACTCTGGGATGTGCCTTGTCCTGGTCAATGTGATTAGGAAATCGGGGGGAAAAGCACCACAAAAACTGCAGGGAAGGGCTGCTTGCCAGAAAGATTGAAGAATTAAAGAAAAAGAGTGGCTGTAGTAGAAGGAAAAATGCTGATTGTGAATCATCAACTGTCCGTGACTTTCCTGCTGTAAAAGGTTGACTGGTGCAGGCTGTGTATTTGTGCTGGCAGGGAGAGACCTCTACAATAACAGCCATACCCTGTTTAGCTTTGCTACTAGTTGGAGGAGCAGGGCCAGGACTTATTGGAATCCCCCAGGCAGGCCTTTCGAAGATCTTTGAAAATTGGTGGGGCTGTGGGATCAGAAAGCCCTACTTGGTCCCCAGAGAAATTGGCTTTGTTTGAAAACAAAATCCACAGTAGGATGCTCAAGTGTGGTGAGACATTTATTTCATATGGCAGCATTTAATGGGATCAGGAAAGGAATACCTCCCAGTAGTGTTTGCAGGTATTAAATCATTAGGAAGATTAGCAGAGTTGCAAGACCTTCTTTCTTTTTTTATTCCATGTAATTGTGTTCTACAAAAAGGATTAGAGTTGTTGATCCTGCGAGAGAAGGGAACAGACACCACAGTGATCCTCCCTTTAACAGATCCCTGACATGACCTGGGGTCTGAAGTGAATGGAATTGGCCTTTCTCTGATTCCTCACAGGAAAATCATGGAATCCTGGAATGATTTGGGATGGAGAGGACCTTAGAGACCATCTCATTCCAACCCCCCTGCCATGGGCAGGGACACCTTCCACTAGCCCAGCTTGCTCCAAGCCCCATCCAACCTGGCCTTGAACCCTCCAGCTGTGTCTCCCTTATGTGTTTGAGGGACAGACATCCCTTTTCCAAGGCTGATGAGAGGATGGAATCTGCAGGAGCAGTGAGCTCCTTGTGAGGAGAGGGGTGTGGGCACTGCCAGCCTGTCCCACCGGCCCTGTGCCTGCTGTGGTTCCACTGGGGAGCAGACTGGGATCTCCAGACCTCTTTCCTGTATGGAATTGCTCCTGTGATTTCCTCTTACCTTGTCCCAAGCTGAGATGAAACAAATGCTCTGGAGATAACATGTCCTTGACCTGAAACTCGTGTGGCTTACATAGATGTATGGATAACACATGGACCAGGACAGAGGCTGATGCCTGGCACAAGTGTGAAAGTTGGGCAGGATCAGAGCCTGCTGTGTCCTCCCCAGGGAAGCCTGGAAGTTCTCCCTAAGCAGCACTGGTGGCTTTTTCCTCAGCCTGAAGCCTGAGGAGCAGGGAGCTGCAAGTCCTGCAGTTGCTGAGGGTCGTGTGGGCTGCAGGGAGGCAGCACAGAAGCTGTTCTACAGCCAGCAGGGACAAGCCCAGGAGGGGCTGACTGAGCCAGGGGTCAGAGGTAAATTGGTTTTATTGCTCTGGGCAGGTGGAGGTCAGTCCATGTCAAAGGGGAGAGTTGAGCTGAGGGGAGCAGCATGAAGGGGGTTATCTTGAGGTCAGCTGCATCTTTTAGGATAAGCCAGGGACTTGAGGGAAGCATTCTTGCAGAGCTCTTTCCAGGGCTCTGTGCTTTGGTTTCCACCCCATACCTCCAGATATGTTGTAGAGGGGATTTATCAGGCCTGATATTTGGCAGATCATGTAAAAGTTTTGGCTCTCTGCTATCTGGAGTTTAAATTTTCAAAGGAATGGGTAAGAGAATTAGATGTGCAAGTCCTGTTTAGCCTGTGAGATCCAGACCCTTCCTTTCTGTCATGTCAGGCTTGGGTTGTCCCAGCTGTGTCACTGCTGAGAGGCCAGGTTGGACAGGGCTTGGAGCACCCTGGGACAGTGGAAGGTGTCCCTGCCCATGGCATGGGGTGGGACAGGATGATCTTTAAGGTCCCTTCCAACTCAGGCCATTGCAGGATTCTATGACCTTGTGCAGGGAACAAATGAGCTCCTGTTTCCCAAACCTGTTCCAAGCCCTTCTGGTGCCACACTGGGGGCCTGAACAAGCTGCTCCTTTCCCTCTGTACCCACCTTGGGGCCTCTGAGCATCAGGGGTTTTCTGAGCAGAAATATTCTGACTGCATCTCAGAAGACTTTCTAATGCTAAAAGGAAGCAGCCCAACCACACACATTATTAATGCCAGAAACATGCAAATGCCTTTTGTACGGGAACCAGCAGGTCTATATTGGGTTCTAATTGGGTTTTGTTTTCAGAAGGAAGATGTTTAAGGTTCTGTAGTGAACATACTCCAAAAATACTGAGAGCAGAGCCCTCCAACCCAAACAATTACATCTGAAAAAATCCAGGGAGCTTTGATCAGTACCAGCCTGGGATGGGGGGATTAGGGCAGACCCATCCTTTGGCCTCTCGTGGCCCATTCCCTTTGCTCTGTCTGTCCAGTTGCAGAGCAGCCTGGCTCTGGTTTCACCTCTGATTTATGGCACAGCACATCAACCAGAGCTGCTGTTCAATGAATTCCTTGAGTGTTTCTGTTCCAGTAGGGATTCGTGGGCCTGACTTTGAATTATTGAGCCTTTGTGCTAGAGAGATGTTTACAACAGTGACTTGGAAGCCCTTTTTCCCAGGGAATTGTGGAAATACTGTTATCTCAAGCTTCAGAAGGAACTTCTGCACAGAGACCACCCAGGGCTCAGACCTACCTGCCACCTCTGCTCCCCTGTTTACCCGGGGGGAGGCAGAAATTTGGCTCAGGCTGGGCTGAGTCCTCATCCCCTGGAAGGGCTGGATCCCCCAACACAGCTATGGATGGAGATCTTCTCATCAGTGAAGTTTCTTGGTATCTTCAGCCTGATGGATAGCAGAGCTCAGCCCTTGTTTCTGCTGGGAGAACATCCCTTCCTGAGGTTTTCCCCTGCAGGTGTTCCCCTGGTTGCTGTGCCACAGGGCTCATTCCCTTCCTTACTCATGTCACTCCTTCTCTCTGTGCTGCTGCTGGAGGCTCCCAAGCCCTTTGCTTCTTCCTCCCCCATAGCTGTGTCTGCATCCACTGCTGTTTGTGTTCCTGCTTTCCTTTAGAGGCTTTTTTGGGGTTTTTTGAACATCAATTGCATTTTTGTAGTGTTTGGATCCTGCCAGCAAGCAATCACTGTGTGAGGGGGAGGGTGATGTCCCTGTTCTGTCACCTGCCCCCTGTCCTGAGCAAACCAGGTGGGCTGAAGACCAGTAAACCACCAGCAAACCAGTCTAACCAGCAGACCTGTAGCCTCCCTCCTCTGCAGACTGTGGTGGGGAGCAGTCAAGGCTCCCTCCAGCTTCTCCTGCTGCAGAGTGCTGTGCCAGCCACTGCTTCTCAGAGGTGATGGAGAAACATCCCTTTGTCCTTGTCTCCCCTGGTGTTTCCCTTAGTATAAGGGCCACCTGGCAGTAGTGGAGGAGGCCAGGCCTGTGTGGAATGTCTTGGAGGAGACCCCAGAGGGGCTGTGGGTGCCCAGTTTGGGGTGGGTGTGCAATGGGGCACGGGGATGGGGCGTTACATAACTCGCCCTGCGCTCCAGAGACACGCTCGGGTGATTCATTGGAGGCTCTGGCAGCCTCTTCCCTGCAATAATATTTTAAACATTACTTTTCCACTGGCCCCTGCCAGCAATCGTTATTTTGTGCTGTGGAGGCTGTAAAATTTCACTTCAAGGATGGGTTTCACTCCCGTTACAGAATGTGTCTGGAATGTGCAGATGTTTCCTTGAGGGAGCAGCGAGCCAATGGGCTCCAGCACATCATCCCCACGGGGAGGACTCAACGTGCTGAGCAGCCCAATTCCCAAAATCCCAAACAAACACACACACAGAGCCCTGTGGAGCCCAACCTGGGCATGGCATGGTGCTCCCAGCCCTGGTGATGTAAAACCTGGGCTCTGCTGGAGCTGCAGAGGGGTTTGGGCTGGGCACAGGACACAGAGAGGTCCCAAAATCAGCTCTCACAAAGTGCCACCCAGCCCTGGAAGGATTAGGACCAATTTGGCTGATTGGGTGCAAATCAGGAGGGTTGGAACTGGGTGATCTTTAAGGTCCCTCCCAACCCAAACTGTTCCAGGGTTCTGTTGATTTTAAACTGAAAGAGAGCGGGATTAGATGGGATACTGGGAAGAAATTCTTTACCCAGAGGGTAATGAGGCCCTGGCACAGGTTGGGCAGAGAAGCTGAGGCTGCCCCAGCCCTGGAAGTGTCCAAGGCCAGGTTAGAGGGGACTTGGAGCAACCTGGGCTGGTGGAAGGTGTCCCTGCCCATGGCAGGGGGTGGAACTTGATGAGCTTGAAGGTCCCTTCCAACCCAAACCATTCTTGGCTTTGGGATTCTGTGATTAACATCCCACAGGTATCCAGGGGTTGTGCATGTCAAGGACAAAGCAGCTGCTCTAGGTGTGCCAGAATTAGAGAAAATGGAAAGATGGGATTTAATGGCACAAAAAAATAGTTTCCATGAGGAGTGGAGAACACTGGAAGCTGCTTTTTATGGAACAGCTTCAATTTAAGGCTGTAACCATTCCTGAGGGATATCTGATGGGGCTGGTCCTGGTTTTGAGGAGGATCCAGGATTTCACTAATTTTTTTACTTCTCTAATTTTCTCTTAAAATCTTTATTACAAGGAATGGGAGAACAAAGCCCTTAGGGGTATCAGGTCCCTAAAGAGGACCCCTTAAAGGTGCTATTTGTCATGGACACAAGGAAAGCTGGAGAGACACTTTGAAGGGTCTGGAATGACAGAACAAGGGGGTTCTCACTGCCAGAGGGAAGGGTTAGATGGGATATTGGGAAGGAATTCTTCCCTGTGAGAGTGGTGAGACCCTGGCACAGGGTGCCCAGAGGAGCTGTGGATGCTTGAAACTGTCTCTGGTGTTGTGGGAGCTTGGAGAAGAAATGGAGGCAGTTCTGGGAAATAAATATACGAGATACAGTGCTGGGAAAGAGAAATGTTGGTAGTGAGGAGTGTGGGCTGAGCTCAAGCCCATCAGACACTGATGAGCAGAAGAATTCAAGGCAAAGTCTGTGGCCAGCAAGGTTGAGAAGAGTAAAGAGTTTTTCAAGTGTTGGGAATTGAAGGAGTTAGATGATACTGGTCTGTTAATAGATGGACATGGTGAAATTATCAATGAAAATACAGAAAAGACAGGACTGCTCAGTAAATATTTCTGTTTTCTATTTGGAGACAAACCAGATGATGTATTTGTATCATATGAGGATGATGAAACACTTTCCACTCCAACAGTAACCGAGGAGGATGTTAAACAGCTGCTATTAATGTTAGACCTTCTTAAACCAGCAAATTCAGATATTTTGTATCCAAGAATTTTAAAAGATCTGGCTGAAGAGCCCTCTGGGCTATTAATGTCCACTTTTAATGGATTTTTTGGGAACTGGGGAGATTCCCAAGGACTGGATCAAAATGAATGTGGTGCCAGTGTTCACAGAAGGTAAATGGGGTGGTACAAACATTTGTGATCTGAGTGTCCTCATTTTCTGTCCCAAGGAGAAACAATACATTGCATAGCATGGCATTAGCTAAAAATTAAAGGGGATGGTGTAATTAATGGCAGTCAACATGGAAAATTCCCTTCTGGAAAACAGATCTCATGAACCTCTGCCTTTTAAGTGAGTTTACAGATGGAGGAGATGAAGATGCTGATGTTGATGTAATACCCATCTGACTTCAGTAAGAGGGCAGAGTTTGAATTCTGAGTCAAATGTTTGAGTTTGACTCAATGTCACCTGTATTTGTCAGGAAGTGGAATGAGAAAGTCAGCACTACAGATATTAAAGGAATTAAATCCTGGCACCAGAGTACATAATGAGACTTCCCTGTGTGTTCTCAGACTGGGTTGGATCCCGAGTGCCTTCTGTGTCTGCTTTACCTGCCATCAGAGGTGCCTTTGGCTGGTTGCTGCTGTTACTCCTAAGTTTTCAGCCCTTTGTGGACTCAGCTTGGATGGGCTAGTGGAAGGTGTCCCTGCCATGGCAGGGAGTGGAACTGGGTGGTCTTTAAGGTCCCTTCCCACCCAAACCATTCCAGGTTCTGTGAGCCCCTCGAAGGGCCACGTTTTGGTGCCTCGTGGCTCTGTTTTCCATTGGGTTTGGTGTCGGTGCCATGAGACACCTGGCAGTGAAATGACTGTTCTCCCCGTGTGAGAAATGAGGGAATTAGCTCTTGACTGCTTGAAGAAATCACTTTTGATCTGATGCTGCCTCACCAGTCTCTGTCTCTTCTGGTTTACACTCTGAATTCAGCTCTGGAGTGGCATTAAGGTTTTTACAGAGCTCCTCAGGGTGTTTTGGGGGATCAGACAGTTCTTGTTCGTGGCTCTTGTGCTGTATTGATGGTGCCCAAGTTATTCCCCTGCTCCTTTTGGGATACAAAACACAGATCCCCCAGAGGGTTTCCAAGGAACAGGCCATGTAAATATTTTTGCATCCTTTATCAGTGTTTGCAACATTTGACATGTGCTTTGGAGAAGCTTTTCTGGAGGTCTCTGTGTCCCTTGGCTCCAGCCCCTGTGTCAGTCACATATCACTGCTATTGCTCCAGCAGCATCCTCAGCCTCCTGCATCCTGTGAACCTTGTCTGGGCTCTTGTTTATTGTGTACTGCAGCATTTGTGGGGCTGGGACAAAAGAGCCTTGGAATTTGATTATTTCTCACAGAGCTGTAGCATCCCTAGGGGACAGCTGTCCAAGGAAAGGCCTCACATTGAAATAAATACAAACTGAGTAACAAAAAAAGAGGATTCAGAGATTATCTGCTCCATCCCTTGTTCTGGTGGTGAATTAGTATCAGCAATACCTAAACATTTATGGAAAACTCTTCACTTCTGTAAGGAGGATTATGCACTAAGGAGCTCAGCTGTGTAATCCCTAAATTACAGCTTCCAGAGGGCTTGCTGGAAAATTATGGTAAAATCAAATCTTCCCGAGCTCCCAGCACGCTGACTTGGAAACGTGCTGGGTTCTTGTTAGACCAGAGGTGGGCATTGCAAGGGCTGTGTGTTGGCATGCAGTGCCCAGGCCAGGTGTGGGTGTGGGGGAAAGGGGTGGGATTTGGGCTGCAGGCACCTACCACGGTCTGCCTGAGCCCTGCCACGTGTGCTGGGAAATACTTGGATTTGTCACAGCTTTGGTTTCCTTGCAGACTTTCTGTGAAACAACTGCGTGTTTGCAGGGCTGACATTTCCCTGGCTGGAGCTGCAGGCAGCTCCTTTATGTGCAGCACTAATTATGGCCATCAGCCTGATTGAAATATTTGAGTTGCTGCTCTCCCAAGCCAAAGGTTTTCCCCCTTCCCACCTTTTAGCTCCATGCCAGGCTGGGTGATGCCTATTTCGTCCTTGCTGTGTGCCACATGAAGTCACCTCTGGGCAGTGAGGGAGGCACCACTGCTGGTGGCTCAGAAGGTGGGACCTGGCACAAAAAGCCTCTCCCGTAGCCATCCATCCCTGTATCCAGCTCCTCATCCCCCTGGAGCACCTCCCTGACCTCCACAAGCACAGGAGGCTCCTGGTGACACCCCAGTGCCCCTCTGGCTCCATAGTTTGGTTGTTGGGAATGAGCAGATGTGAAGTCAGCTCAGTCTAAGAATAACTTGTAAGAGGAGCTGTGCTGTGGGTCCAAGGAGCCCCCCTGAGCCCCCCTGGCCAAGGCAGAGTGAGGGGGCTGGTGGTGCCATCCCCTCCAGGCCAGCCCTGCCAGAATGTGACATCACTCCATGAGGTAACACGTCCCCTTTGCTCGAGTGGCTTCACCCCTGCTCTGCCTTTATAACCATATTTGGGAAATTTGGGAAAGGCTGTGGGAAGCTGCTGGCTGTGGGGATGGAGGAGCTGCTCGTGGAGCCACAGCTGCTCTGCAGACAGCTGCCACCTGGAGGGAGGGCTTGTCCTCACCCTGCTGGGGACGTGTGGCCATGCCAGGGATGCCCTGGTTGTGGTGGTGGGGGTGTTCTGGCTGTGGCAGGAGTGCCCTGGCCAGGGAATGAATGCTCTGACCATGGTGATGGGGGTATTCTGGCTGTGGCAGGAGAGCCCTGGCCAGGGAATGAATGCTCTGACCATGGTGCCATGGTGGGGGTGCCCTGGCCATGGTGGTGAGGGTGTTCTGGCTGTGGCAGGAGTGCCCTGGCCAGGGAATGAATGCTCTGACCATGGTGATGGGGGTATTCTGGCTGTGGCAGGAGAGCCCTGGCCATGGTGGTGAGGGTGTTCTGGCTGTGGCAGGAGAGCCCTGGCCATGGAAGGAATGCTCTGGCCATGGTGCCATGGTGGGGGTGCCCTGGCCATGGCAGGGATACCTTGGCTGTGCCTGGGATGCCCTGGCCATGGCAGGGATACCTTGGCTGTGCCTGGGATGCCCTGGCCATGGCAGGGATACCTTGGCTGTGCCTGGGATGCCCTGGCCAAGGCTGGGGTTCTCTGGCCATGCTGGGGTGCCCTGGCAGAGGCAGGGATGCCCGGGCTGTGCATCCTGCAGGTGCAAACAGCCTCACCCCCTCTGTTTGCTCCAGGGATGAGGCACAGGAGCAGAGAGAGTGTGGGCCAGCAGCACCTGGAGGGACTTCTGTGTCCCCTGGGCTGCTCTGAGCTCTCAGCTCAGACTCTTACAGGGCTCAGGGCTCAGTCTTTCCCCTTTTCCTGAGCTGGGAAAAGCCTGTGGCCCCAACCCAGCAAGACAAGCAGGATTTACCCCTACAGATCCAGGGGTTGTGTTGTTCTGGTGCTCCAGGAGAGGCTTGAGCAGGAGAGAGCAAAGCAGTGAGGTGAGGAAGGAGCCCACAGTGATGGAGTGACCTGCTCGTGGTCCTGCAGCAGCTGGGAGACACATCTGGGTCTGCTTTGCACCAAACCCAACCAACCCCTGGCACAGCTGCCCTTCAAGGGCATGTTGAGAGAGCTTTGTAGTTCTTCAGGAGGACACAGAGGTTGCAGAATTTTGCAGAGATGCTCCTTTCTGTGCCTTGTATTTTCCTGTCAACAATTAGGATTTTGCAGTGGGAAGAAAAACATTTCAGTTGTAGATTAATATTTGTGAAAAAGTCTTTTGGGGCAAATTCCTCTGAGATAGCCAGGACTTGGGCCAGCATTTGAAACTCATCAATTCAAAATGAGCTAATAAATTGTCATCATGCTGTGACAATTGGGGAGATGAGGGTGCTCAGAGCTGCCTGCCACCAGCCAAAGGGCCCTCCTGGGGTTGGGCTGCAGCTCCTGGAGGTGAGATGTGGTGGAGCTGGACTCCTCTTGCCTTGGAAAATCCCTGCTTTGGCATTGTTGAAGCTGGGGATGAAGGTCTCTGTGTACTGTTGCCCCCCTATCCTCGCTGAAAGGCAGAGAGCTCGTGGTGCAGGAGAGCTGGGAGACTGTTCCTGCCAGCCAGCCTGTCCCTGCACCTACTGCAACCCCAGCACACAGGAAAATCCATGTCTTTTCAGATTTCCATGTGCAAATCTGAAAATCTCTGTCCCCACCTCTGCACACAAGTGCTGTGACTTCTGCTGTGCTTCCTGAGAGAGCTGCAAGCCAAAAGACAAAGCAAAGAGGAATCAGATCAGCAAAATCCCCTCATTTTTCCTGGCTCCAGCATGCAAAAGCACGGAGAGTTTTTCCTTCTCTGTTCTGGAAAGTCTGTTCTGTGTGTCAGGCAGGATCAGCACTGCTGCCTTTTGTTCCTGGAGACAGGGAAGTGTTTGCCATGGCAACATGTGAGGCAGCTTTTGGGCTGTGCAGGGGATCTCTTGGGCAGTTGGTGGCTCTGTGAGTGGATGGAAGGCTCTGGAAGCAGAGGGGCTTCCTGGTGTCTCACCAGCCATCTCACATGTCCCTCTGACTTGTCCCCACTGGGTGCTGCGTGTGGAATGGTGCACCCTGGAATGGCTTGGGTTGGAAGGGACTTCAAAGACCATCTGGTCCAACCCCCCAGCCATGGGCAGGGACACCTTCCACAAGCCCAGGTTGCTCCAAGCCCTGTCCAATCTGGCCTTGGACACTTCAGGGGTGAGGCAGCCACAGCCTCGATGGTGGGGTGAGAAATGGGAGCATTGTTGGGTGTTGCTGGGTGTTACTGGGAGCTGTCATTCCCTGCTTCTTCTGGAACTTCACTGCCCCCCAAAACCTTAGCTTTGATCGTGCCTTACTGACCTGGAGCTTCTTTCCTCCTGCCCCAGCCTGCAGGGAGGCTCCTTTGCACTCTCCTCTCCATCTCGGGATGCTTTTCCCATTACTGTTCTGGCTGAGCTCCCTGTACCAAAAGGGTTGGGAAAGGCACAGACCTTCCCTCCCTTCTTGAGAGCTGGGGGCAGAGCGGGCCCACAAGTGACATAATGAGAGCATGACATCAGGCTTGGCAGCGGGGCTGGCCGTGCTCTGCCGAGCATTAGATGTTCTCTGGAATTAAGGAGCAAACAGCAGTGCACCAAAAAAAGCCTGCCCACCCCAGTGCTGCAGAAATAAACCCTGGGCTGGGCTCTGCAGGGCCTGGCTGAGCATCCCAGGGGGACAGAGCGAGGCACTGAGCCCTCCTGCTCACTTCCAGCCTGGTGCTGGAGGGCAGGAGCTGTGTGAGTCGCTGGTGCTTGGTGCTTTGTATCCCCAGAAGTTCCCCAAGCCCATCAGCAGGAGGTTGGGCTGGTGGTGTCTGATGGACCCATCCTCTGCCTCTTGGGGAAGGTGGGCTGTGGAGAGGGTCAGGAATTCACCCAGCATCACCCAGGGACTTGGCAGCAGGGCTGGGATGGAGCTGAAGGCTCCCAAGGCTCAGGTTGATGCCCTCATTAGTAAATGTTCCCATACCCAAAGTTTCACCTTCCTCACACAACCAACTCATTTTCCAGAAGGGTTTAAAACCCTCCCTTTGCTAGGCTGGTCTGTGAAACATGCCTGTGTTTGCTGGAGCTGCAAGGGGAGCTCTGTAAGGCAGGTCTTGTCCTGTGCCATAGCTGGTGGTGGGTTTTGGTGCCCCATGAGAAGCCTTTCAGCCTCCTCTGGCATTGCCCAGCTCCATTTTATGGGTGTGGAAACTGAGGCAGGACCGAGAAGCTGTGACTTTTAGCCACCCTTTTCCAGGCAGCACAGCCTGTTCTCAAAGTCCCCTGAGACACAGGAAACTACATTTTCCTTTCTCCTCGTGGGGAGGGCGTCAGGCTGTGTGTGCAGAGCATGTCAGTGGGGAGCCTTGTTTGCTGCTGGCTTGGAACCTGCTCTGGATTTCCTGCAGCCTGGCAGTGGGCTGGGAAAATACAGTCGTGGCACTCTGTGGCACCGCCAGGCTCAGCTCAGTCCCAAAATCTTTGCCTTGGCTTTTATTGCTCACTGTTTCCTGGTTTGGTTTTTATTTTTGCTGCAGCCCAGCTTGGTTCACAGCCACCTTTCCCATGCCAGGAAGGCATGATATGATTTTCCATGCGAGCTGGAGAGGGAGCAGTGGGAGAGGGCAGGCAGGCAGCTGGGAGCCCAACCCCTGAGCCATGGCTGGAGGTGACACCACTGGAGCCACCACCAGCCTTTGTTTCTCCCAGCTGTCCTGTCAACAGGAGCTCTTCCCTTGCAGCCTCAGCATTGAGGAGGTCAGAGAAACCCTGAAAATCGAGTCCAACCATTCCCCAGCACTGCCAAGGCCACCACTAACCCATGTCCCCAAGTGCCACATCCACATGGCTTTTAAATCCCTCCAGGGATGGGGACTCCACCAGTGCCCTGGGCATCTGGACAGCCCTTTCCATGAAGGAATTGTTCCCAATATCCAACCTGAACCTGCCCTGTCCCAGCCTGAGGCTGTTCCCTCTGCTCCTGTCCCTGTTCCCTGGGAGCAGAGCCCAACTTCCCCCTCCTGGCAGGGACTTGCAGAGCCAGAAGGTCCCCCCTGAGCCTCCTTTTCTCCAGGCTGAGCCCCCCCAGCTCCCTCAGCCCCTTCTGATGCTGCAGCCCCTTCCCAGCTCCACTGCCCTGGCATTTCAAATAGCTTGACCATTATTCAGAGAAGCTGTCTGACCCCTGAGAATTGAGGATTTGGGTCTTGGCCTTCCCTTATCTGAAGTTGAAGAGTTTCCTCAGAGATGGAATGGAAATAACAACAAAGGATGTTTGTGAAGGGCTGGGGATGGTGTTGGACCAATCTCTCCTGGCTGGCATCGTGGCAGAGGATGGAGCAGAGCAGATCTGCCCTGCTGGAGTCCTTCATCTCCCACTTGGGGAGCAGCAGGATGGGAGAGGTGCAGGGAGGGCTCAGGGTTGGGTGCCAAGGGTCTGGTGCCCCTGGTGCCATCTGTGAGGGTGGGAGCCTCCCCCTGCCCCACTGTCCCCCCTCCCTACAGCCAAGCAGCACTTTGGAAGAGGCTCTTGGAAATGGCAGAGCCCTGTTTTTGTAGCAGCTGAAGGGTTTGTTTTGGAGCTTTTGCTTGTCTGGGCGAGGAGCAGGAAGGCATCTGAGCTGGAACACCATTTCCTTCGGTCCTGGACTTGAGGTGCTGCCTAAAAACGACATGGGCAGTTTCCAGGTATTTCAGAGAGCAGAGAAATGTTTGTACTGGTCTCCCTGCAGGGTGACTGCTTAGTGGTCTGGTCCTTTCCAAAGTGGGGCAGGAAGGAGCAGGGCCAGTGGAGTCCAAGGCACAGAAAATGCTCCACAAGTGGAACTGGAGCCCCCTGAGGAGGGGTCTGTCCTGGCTGGCAGCAGGTGGGATCCCAGTCCCATCTGTCTTGGGGGTGATTTTGGTGTCCCCTGTGCAGGATGTGACCCCCAGAGGGGCTGTGTCACTGCAGCCAAGGCTGCTCTGTGCTCTCCCACTGCTGTCCCAGCTGCCCCCACACAGAGATCGTGGCTGTGACTGGATATTCTTGCTGCCATCCTTTCTCCAGTGTATTTGTGGAGCTTTTATTTTGCACATTTCTTGGACTTCTCTGGTGGTTTTGCTGGTGAACTCTTCTGAATCCACTCTCAGCTTGCCAAAGAACTTCCAGACAGCAAAATCAGGGAAAATAAACCTTTTAAGAGACATCCATCCCTCTTACTTATCCCCCAAATTTCCTGGAATCAGACACAATTTTCCTGCCAGTTTGACAGTATTATTTTCATTTGGATAAATGAAGTTTAAATGTCAGATCAAACCAAGGATTAATTGATTAGAGGATAAAAATCAGAAGTGAGAGAGCCAGGGGAAGTGAGGAAAGGGAAAAAGGTGAGAGGGGAGGAGGCAGGAGGTGCATCCAGCCCTGCCTGCTCCCCGAAGCTCTGCCAGAGATCCCTCAAGGATAAGGACCATCACAGGGGCTCAGAGGAGGTGTTTTGATGCTGCTGAAAGGAAGTTTAGGCCAGAGGAGATTTGGCTGAAACCAAAATCTGAAGTTTATTGGGAAAAAGTGGAGACTGATCAGTGAAACTTTCCCATCTTCTCTGAGTGACATTTAAAAGTGGGAAAGAGGCTGGGGGGGTGAGGAGAGAGCTGAGCTGGACAGGACAGTTTGGTTTGGATGAGCTGGTGTTACTGGAGCCACTGGAGATTTTATTAAGCAGTGTTCCTTTTAGAAGGACAGTCTGCCCTGATTTGAAATGGAAAATAGTCTTTGTTGCTTCTTCTTCTTCTTCCATTTTAAGCTTTTCCAAAGAGAGATAAAAAGATGTTTAAAGCATAGAGTTGACACATCCATTGTGTAATTCCTGATCAGGGCTTTGGCACGAGAAATGCATTGGGAAGTTCCTCTGAAATTTTCTTAATTACTCCTTCAGTCTAAATGATCTCTTAATTACTTCTTCGAACATATATTAAACTTGAATATCTTTCAAAAGGATGCTTCACTTTTAGTGCCAGGTTTGTCATGGCTGTCCTTGCTGCAGGTGTGGGGCACACAGTGAGAGTCCTGGTCTCTCTCTACACGTTACAGGAGGAGCAAATGCTTTAGGGTTGGGAAAGGTGTTTTCTTTGGCTGGGAAAAATGCTCTGCTTCAACACCCCAAACTTCCAGTGTGGAGCCTGGCTGGGGTTTGGAGAGGGGCTCTTCTGAGGTGTGGTGATGGAGATGTGAGGAGAGGGGCTCTTCTGAGGTCTGGTGATGGAGATGTGAGGAGAGGGGCTCTTCTAAGGTCTGGTGATGGAGATGTGAGGAGAGGGGCTCTTCTAAGGTCTGGTGATGGAGATGTGACAAAATGAGGTTGAACAAAGTCTGAAATGATGTTTTCTTTCCCTAGGGATCTTTCCAACAGTAAGATCAGTGTGTTAGATGTTCAGCTGTTCAGAGGCCTGACTTCACTGGCAAAGCTGTAAGTACCCCCTGCCCCCCCAGCTCCTCCTGCATGGCTGGGCTGGGCTCTGCCACCTCTGCTGGTGTTTCACAGGTTCCCCCCTTCATGTTTGACCTCATCTGCTGAGCCCCAGGTGGTTGTGGGCTCCTTCCTCAAAGCCCTGAGCTGCTCAGGCCAGGGCTGGGCAGGATTTGGTCCTCTGTGCTGCTGGATGGAGAGGAGCTCAAGGCCAGAGAATGAGAATTGTCACAAGATGTGTGTTAGTCCATGGAAAATCATAGAATCCCAGCATGGTTTGGGTTAGAAGGGACCTTAAAACTCACCCCCTTCCACAGGCAGGGACATCTTCCACCAGCCCTGGTTGCTCCAAACCCTGCCTAGCCTGGCCTTGGACATTTCCAGGGATGGAGCAGCCCCAGCTTCTCTGGGCACCCTGTGCCAGGGCCTGCCCACCCTCCCAGGGAGAAGTGATGATAAAGCTGCAGTGCCCAGGAAGTCACTATTGATGTGATGAACTTTCCTTTTCCCTCTTTTACAGAGATATAAGCCACAACCAGATTTCTACATTAGAAGATGGAATATTTGATAATTTATTTAATTTAAGTGAAATGTAAGTTCGTGCTCTTTGTTTCCCAGTTCTTTATTTAGTCCTTGTCCTTGAAGCAGCCCTTCCCTGGGCTGGGGTGGGATCTCTTGGGGGGATCTTGGGCATGTCCCCAACCAAGGTTCTGCCTTTGTGGTGTCTCCAGTTCCTTCCTCAGTCTGTCCCCTGCTCGTGGGTCCTGTTGGTGTCCTTCAAGCCTCACCTTTTCCTAGACTTTGCTTCTGTCTCCTGGCCATCTCCAGCCTCTGCCACTGCCTTTTGTCCTCCCTGCTTCTGTCCCCCACCAGCTCTGCTGAGGTTCCTGCCTCTGACCATGTTCTGGGTCACTCTTACTGTCCTGTTTGTGGTCACACCTTGGGACTGGGGGATCTGATGATTCTGCAACATGGTGGGTCCTGACTGAGGTGTCCAAGTCACTTGAAGACATGTGAAGGTGTTGTCCTTAAGTGATTCAATTTTTTTAGGTTCTGTTTTTTTATTGAAGTAATTAAAGCCTTTGATGTTATGTGGAGGGATGTGAGGGAAAGCCACACACTTCCAGGAGAGATCCATGAAGTCCCAGCAGGAATGGCAGTCCTGTGAACAAGCCAAAGGATTAACCCTGTGCAAGCCCTCTTGGCAAGCAAAAGAAAAGCTCAGCCCCAGGTTCTCCCTGAGGACAGGACACAAAGGGCATTCTCAGCTCTGCATTTTTGCTCACAAGTGTCTGTAAAAGACACAAAGGCCCTGGGCTGGTCCCAGGGAGCCTGTCCCTGCTGGGGCTGGTGGCACAGTGGTGCTTTCAGCCCCAGAGTTGGGGTTCAGCCCAGCCCTGCTGGCATCAGCTCCACCCACGGCTTCCAGCTCTGTCCTGCTCCCAGCTGAGTGCCAAAGGCTGTAATTTGGATCAAGCTGAGCTGCAATTAAAGTTTCCATCTTTTCATTAAACTGCCACATGGAAAGATTATCGTTGACTTTACATTTCTTTTTTTGACAGATCAACTTTATTCCCTTAACTATCTTTTAATGGAGCTGTAAATAGTCTCCCTGAGCAGGAGAGGCTCCCTCACATCCAGGGGCTGTTGGATGGCAGATTATTTTAGATATAAGATAGTGTCTGTCATTTGCTTCTAATTGCAACAATTATTTGTAGAGTTAAAAAAGTACTTGGAGTACTTGCCTAATTCTAGCCTCTAGAAAAATCACGTTAATTATGGCTTGATTCCCTATTCATTAACTCTCCTCCCAGTTATTCCAAAGCCTTTCAGTGGAGTGGCACAGATGGGAACAGGCAGGGCTTGGCTCACTGCTGTAATTAACACTGAGCACATGTCACATTAATCCTGAACTATTTCTGATTCCCTCTGACAGAAACTTAAGTTGGAATCCATTTGTTTGTGACTGCAAACTGTCCTGGTTGCCCCGCTGGGTGGAAGAGAGAGGAGTGAGAGTTCTGGAGGCGTCGGACACGAGATGTGCCCACCCCCCCGAGGTGGCAAACCTGTCCCTCTTCGAGGTCCCCTTCCCCAATGCCACTTGTGGTAAGGAACACTCTGGGGGTGGAGATGCTTAAACCAGTGGGAGTGGTGGGTCCTGAGGCAGCTGGGATCACATCAGCCTCTTTAGAGCTCAAGTCAGCAGTTCTAATCTAATGAGGCAGATATTGGTCACATAGGCTGTGCCCTGATGCCTTGAGGATGCAGACAGTCACATCAGGGCTGAGATGAACACTGATGACAGAGCAGGCATCAGGCAGCCACCACAGGACACTGGCTCAGTGACCTCCAGCCTCAGGCTGTCACTCTCTCAAGGTTTTAACAGCCTGACTTCAAACAGTGGAAAGTTGATGGGACCTGAGCACATGCTGAGATGAGTCTTTGCAGGTGACAGGGCCCCACCTCGGGAGTGGTGGATGAACATTGCCCTGATCCCATCACCTGCTCCAGGCACATTTTTCTGACTGCTTGGCCAGCAGAAACATCAGGCAGTGATTAACTGGAGGGGGAAAGAGGGAGCCCTAAGAGAACTAATCCTGCCTGGATGCTCAGCTATCCCTGAGTGAGAGAGAGGGAGGGAGAGTGAGTGTTCCCCACAGCAGGTATCAGGTATCTCCTTTAATTCATGACAGGAGGATGCAGGGATGAGGGACCCAGGGGTGTGTGACAGCAGGATGGAGGGATGAGGGACCCAGGGGTGTGTGAGAGGAGGATGCAGGGATGAGGGACCCAGAGGTGTGTGACAGGAGGATGCAGGGATGGGGCTGAGGGATTCAGAGCTGGTGGGAGCCAGCTGAGCTGCCTGGTGAAGCACAGGCCTCCCCAGGAGCAAAATCCAGATTGTAGTTGCTCTTCTTTCTCCAGCAAAGCCACCCCAGCTTGCAGCATCTTGCAGAAATTATCAAAGGGAAAAACACTGGCACTGTTACCCCCCTTGGTAATTAGTTGTTCCCTCTTGAACTACTTTGAGCTGGGGTAGAAACAATAATGTCATGCTCTCTGCTGGGTAATTCAGTGTGATGGGAGGAGGCTGGGACGGCCTGGAAGCCACTGACACTTGTTACTGTCCAGCAGGGAGTGAAGAGTGACCAGGCTGGGGGTGAAAACCAGAGGAGTTCCCATGCCCTGCTCCTCCTCATGGGATTGCTCTCAGGAGAAGTGGCTCAGCCTTTGCAGGGAGGCTGGGGAGGCAGCTGGACAGTTGGAGCTGGGCAGATCACACAGAGCTGCTGAGATGTTTGGGGGAGATGTTGTAGCAACCAGCAGGAGCAGCAGAGCCAGCGTGGCCGGGCTGCGTGGGCAGAGCCTGAGGGAGAGGCCCTGCCTGGGTGTTTGTGGCAGGGAAATGGCCCATCCTGTGCAAGCCAGAGAGGGGAATTCATCTGAAGGGAATGGGCTGTTCCTCTGGGAACGGGGCTGTTGGGGCTGCCATTGCTCCATGTGCCTGTGTGCCTGTGGGTATTTGTGCTCCTGCATCCAGGCATGTGTTGTTTCTGTGCATCCTTCCCATCCTTATCCTTCCACACCCTCTGGGTGGAGGCTGTGCCTGGCATTGCCCTTGTCTCCAGCACCACATTTTGCCAGCAGGGAGGGGGGCAGCTCTTGGCTCTCCCCAGGGAGGGAGGTGGCTGCAGGGTCTGCCCAGCTCCAGCGTGGGCCTGGTGGAGGATCCAGGATTTGTTGGTGGATGTCCCAGGCAGCACTTGGTGAGAGAGGCTGCACCAGACCTGGGTACACCAAGGGCCACCCTTTTGTCGTGGTCTGACTTGGCAGCAAGTCCTGTGGACTTCTCTGAGCATCAGACACAGCAGCTCCGTATCCCTTGGGACTGTCAGGCTCTCCAAAGCCCTGCTCTATTAACTGAGGGTTGCTGCTCCATAAATCTGTGTGACTGGCTTGTTATTTCTGTCATCATTAATTAGCATAAAGAGTTTGGAAACTGTTGCTGAGGGATTAAACACTTCCCAGGCAAGTCTCAAAAAGGAAATGCTCGGAGTAGGAGCTGTGCAGGAGAATTCTGTTCCCAGGAGGGTGGGGTGGTGTCTCTTGGAGGGTCTCACCAGACTGTGGCTTCCCAGTGTCATTTTCCAAGGGGATCCTCTGTTCTGTCCCACAGGAGCTCAGTACATCACGTGTCTGACAAGCAACCACACGGATGGGGCTGAGCTTGTCCTCTTCACGTCTGTGCACCCCGGGAACCTCACCGAGGAGACCTGCAGTGCCCTGTGTTATGCTGAAGACCAGGAATATGGAGCTTTCAGCTCCCTGGGGCAGTGTTTGTGTGGAACTGCCCACGAAACAAACTCTTCCTCTGGCTGTTTGCCATTTTGCACTGAGCATTTGTCTGGGCAGGGCTGTGGTGGCCCATCCCTCGTGCCCTCACCCTTCCAGGCACAGCTGCCTGTGACCTTCCCAGGACTCCAGCCCCGGTACAGCCTCCACCAGGCCGTGCTCTTCAACGTCAGTATTCCCATTGCTGTCAGCACTTTACTGTGGGAATTTGGGGACCACACAGAGGTTCTCAACACCACTGCAAACACAGCTGTGCACACATATGCCTTACCTGGGCACTACAACGTCACTGCCACCGTCCTCGTGGGCACCAAGGTCTTACAGGAGCAGGCAGAAATTGAGGTGGTGGCCTCACCCCAACAGCTGGAACTGCAATGCCCTTCCCTGGTCCAGACAAACGAGAGTTTGGACATTCGGATCCGCAACAGGGGCGGCACCGGCCTGGAGGTGCTGTATGGGATCACAGAGGCTGCAGAGCTGGGCAGGGGTAAGCAGGGCAGGCTGGTGGGAGGCTGCTGGGCACAGCAGGGGTGGCACTGGGCCTTCCCAGGCAAGGGTGGCAGAGGAGGACTCTTTTGGAGGCTTCTTGTTTCTCTTACTGACCAAGAAGTGTTTTGCCCTTCAGCAGCACACGGGGTTTATTGGCTCCATGGCCGGGACATTCCCAGGGTCTCTCTTCCCAGGTTGGCTTGGGATGTGTGGCCCATAGAAAGGACACTGTGTCTGTGCTCTTCCTGCAGCAGTTCACCCCATGTGCCCCCCGGATGGCTTGGTTTTCCCGGGCAACAACCACTGCTACCAGCTGGTGGTGGAGAAGGAGGAGTGGCTGGAGGCCCAGAGGCACTGCCAGGAGCACGGCAATGGAGACCTGGCCTTTGTCAGCAGCCCTGAGATCCAGAGCTTCTTGGTTGCTCATGTCATCAGGTAGGTGAGGAGGACAGGGGTTAGGATCACCTTTGGACAGGTTTAGTGTTCCTGGGGTCACATCTGCACAGGGCTCTGGAGGGAGGGTCCTGTCATGGTCCAGTCTGAGTATGGGAAGATGGTGGAGGAGAGGCTGCTGAACAAAGAGGAGCAATGAGCAGAGTTTGAGCCCTTACTGGACTTGGCTTCTTTCCTTAAAGGCCATGGAGGGGAGAAGAGGAATGGGAGCAGAATGGGCATCTTGTTCCCTGTGTTTGTGCCTGGGGGTGCACCTGAATTGGTGCAGGGCCAGGAGCACACAGGACTGGGCTGAGCACACCTTCCACCTGGGAGTGGCTTTAGACTGAAAGAGAGGAGGTTTAGATTGGATATTGGGAAGGAATCCTTCCCTGTGAGTGTGGGCAGGCTCTGGCACAGGTTGCCCAGGGAAGGTGCCCCAGCCCTGGAAGTGTCCAAGGCTGGGTTGGATGGGGCTTGGAGCAACCTGGGCTGGTGGAAGGTGTCCCTGCCCATGGCAGGGGGTTGGAGTTGGATGACCTTGAAGTTCCCTCCCCACCCAAACTATTCTGTGATTCTGTGAATGCAGCTAACTCTGCAGGCTTAGGTTGGACAGTGGAGAGGGCCAGAGGTTGGCATGAGGGTGACAAGAGGGTGGGGATGTCCTTGCAAGCAGCTCCCCCCAGCAGCAGAACTGCAGCTGGATTGTCCCACCCTGACACCGTGGCATTGAGAGCAGAGCCCAGGCCAGTGCTGCAGTCCTGCCTCCCAGACAGGATCCTGCACCCTTCCAGACACGGCTGCAGCCGAAAGCCCAGACCCTTTTCCCTCTTGTTTCTCCTCCTGTTGAATCCTCTCCGAGTTTCAGGCTCCAGCAGCATCTGTTCCACCTCAGGACTGAGCTTTATAAACAGAGAGCGCTGCAAGTGTCAGCCTTTGATTAAATCCACCCCTCTGAGTGCCCTTTCCCCAGCCAGCCCTTTTGGGGGGAGGGAGGACAACCAGGAGAGCTCTCAGGGCCTGACAGCCCCTGTCAGCACTCCCAGCTGCAGATGTGGGAGATGGGCTCTCCATACACACATCCCAGAGAGCACATGGATGGATGGATGGAACAGCTGCGCGTGACGTTGGCTTTGAGCGCTCCTGCTCGAGGGCTCGCCGCCCCTTCTTCCCAAACTTGTCTCCCTGCCCTGTTCCCTTCACACGGGGCTTTAGCCTGAGATTGCAAACATGTGTTCCCTGCTCTGGGGAAGAGGAGGCTGTCCCTGTCCCAGGGTTAGGAGCTGGTCACTCGGTGCTCTGATGTGTCAGGCTTTGCGTGCAGGGCTGATGGGCTGCGGAAACCACGAGAGCTCCGAGGGAGCCCAGGCTGTTCCCCAGCTGCTGCCCCATGTTGCTCTCCCCAGCCCCCTTTATTCCATGTATTTATTTCATTAATCCATTGAGATAAACATGAAGGAGGCAGTTCCAGGATGCAATTTCCCTGGTGATAAAAGGCAAAGCAGCTGAGCTGTGGGGTTTTGGAACATGCAGCTCCCATAGTTTCTGATGGCCAAATGGCAGGAGCAGGAAGCTGTTTCCCATTAGAGCAGCAGCAGTGAGGACCACTGTCCTCTCCATCACTCCTGACATGGGATGGCCTCCCCAGGAGCAGCATTCCTGCCTCCAGAAGCAGAGGGTGGGACCTTTGAGGGGATCCCACTTTCTCCTCTGGGTAGCACAGGGAGCCCCTTTCCCATTCCAGGCCTCCCCAGGCTTGTTCTGCTCGTGCTGCCCCAGCAAGGCAGCTCAATCCTTCCTTAGAGGCAGATGGATGCTCCCATCTTGTTTCAAAAAAGGGTCTTTAGAGTCCTCTTGCTCCTCCCTGCAAGGGAATGGGCTGGGCAGTGGGGCAGGGTAGAAGCCAGCCAGCAGCTTGTCTTTTAGTTTCTCCCCTTTTTCTTTCCTTTTATTTTTTTCCTGGTGACTTGCAGTTAGCTCATAGCTGGAATTAGCAAAGGAAAATCTCCACTGAGTTTTCCTGATGGCAGCAAGTAGGCAGTTTCCTACCCCACTCCCCCTAATCTCCTGCCAGTGGTTCAGGAGCAGAACACAGCCCTTATTTATTTCTTAATCTTATTTGCAATGAAAACTACTGATTCACAGAGCAGTTATTTTTGTCATCGTTTTTCAGCATGACCTCATGAATCCTTTCATCCAGCGTGGGCCTGGGGGTGGAGACACCCCAGTTATCTCCCCAGTCTGCTTTGCAGAGCCATGGTGCCACCCCAGGAACCCACTGGGGCAGGCAAGGTCATGGCAGGATTGATTGCAACCTGCAGGAGGGAGCGTGGAGAAGAAGCTGAGGGCTTGGAAGGGTGCAGGATGTTAATAGGGACAAGTTAATAGAAGTTAATATGGAACAAATGCCTCACTTTCTGCTGGCTGCTATTAGAAACAGTTGTCCAGGCTGTTTGTGGCTATGAAAGACTGCTCAGCACTTCCCACCAGAATCTCTGCTGGGATTCAGCCAGTTTCCAAATGGGGAAGGGACATTTCATATTCCTAAAACAAGCCTGTGTTTCTTGCCTGTGTGGGGTTCAGCTGCCTGCAGTGCTTTGCCTCTGCTGCTCCCCCCTGGCTGCTGCCCCTCCGTGGTGGCTGAGGAGGAGCCAAGAGGGCAGGGACTGCCAGACCTGGCACCACTGAGCTTTGGTCCTGCACTGGTGCCAGCTGCACTGGCAGTGGCAAAGTGACCAGGGGTAAATCCCACAGGTCTGCACAGATGGAGCACGAGTTTTCTGAAGGATTCAGCTGTCCCAGACAGTTCTGCTCGACCATATCATTCCTCTTAGGTCATGACTCAAAACAGGCTTAGAGGAGTCTGGGGGGGGGGGTCATGGTGGCAGAGCACTCTGCTCCAAGGGGGTGAGGTTGAAGTCAACCTGCTCATCACAGAATCATAAAATCCCAGAATGGTTTGGGTTGGAAGGGACCTTAAAGCTCATCCAGTGCCACCCCTGCCATGGGCAGGGACACCTCCAACTAGCCCAGGTTGCTCCAAGCCCCGTCCAGCCTGGCCTTGGACACTTCCAGGGATCCAGGGACAGCCACAGCTTCTCTGGGCACCCTGTGCCAGGGCCTGCCCACCCTCCCCAGGCTCTTGGGACAGAGGTGTGAAGGGCTGGTGGAGAGCAGTGGTGTGCAGTGGAGGGGCTGTTTCTGAGGAGCCAAATTCTGGGGGTAGAATGGAAACTGAAACCTGTCAGTAACTAAAAGGCTCCATGAAATGACACCCTGATGAAGCTGTTGTTATTATTTTTAGAGAGAACCATAGATGGCAGCTCTCCCAGCTCTTTCTAATACTCATGATTTCCTGAAATCCCCCTCCCCCTTCTTCTTTTTTTTTTTAAAGGAGCCTTGATGTCTGGATTGGATTCAATGATTTTGCAAGCTCTGGAGCGCAGCAAAGAGGGGAAGGATTTAATCTGGAGAGCTGTCAGAACTGGCTGCCAGGAGAGCCCCATCCATCCAACGCTGACCACTGTGTCCGGATGGGCCCGACGGGCCAGTGCAACACGGACCTGTGCATGGCCAAGCACAGCTATGTCTGCGAGTACAAGCCCAAAGGTGGGCTCTGCCTCCCCCTGGCACTGTGGGCACCAGCTCACTGGCACATCCTGCCAAGCAAAAGTAGGGCTGCAGGGAGAGGCTCATCCAGAGCATCACCACAGAACAAGTAGGACTTGCAATAATATTCCCAACAGAGGCTTGACTGAGAACTTCCAGAAACCCAACTTTAGCCCAACGGGAAGAATTTGGCCTACTCCATTCTTTCCCATCAGCAGGAGGAGGGGGTGGAGTGAAGCTTTGAGGCAGAGCCCTGGAAACAGCTTTTCCCTCTTATCTGAGCAATCTCTGCTGCTGCCAGGAGGCCACGGTGCCACCTTGGTGGCCTTCTGTGGCACTGTGGGCTTTGTGAGATGTTGGTCTGGTGACTTAGAAGCTCATTAAATGAGCTGTGAAGTGATGTGTGCTGTGCAGGTTTGGGTTTATGCAGCTTCACAAATCTCCCAAAGCAGGGTAGGGAGTAATAAAGAGAATTAGAAAGGACATGAAATATGGGAGAAGATTTAGGTCGGAAGGAAAAGCCCTCAGTAGGAAGAGGTCACTGGCCATGGCGAGAGGGGCAGCATCATCCCCAGAGCCTGATCAGAGGTGTTTGCTGCTGGTGGGAACCAGCTGGCCCTGGCCCCGTTTCCCAGGAGGTCCAGGGGCACAGGAAGGATGAGGAGTGCACCTCCTGCTCAAAAACTCAGAACAAATCATTAGTTGTTGGAAGGGAGAAGTATTTGCAAAGTTCCTAGAAGTCAGAATTGCTGCAAATGTGACTTGTACAGAGTGAGAAAGAAATCAAAACACGTGTAAGAAGAAGGAAGGTACACAATTCCTGTGGGGCTTCTCCAGCACAGCTGGAGTGACAAGTGGCCAGGTCCAAGCCCTGCTGCAGCTTTGCAGGGTGGAGGGAATACCTCAGGCCTTGCTGAGCCTCATGGGCTTTGTTCAAATATTTCCTTTGTAAACAGGAGTTCTCCTGAATGCTGAAAACTTCTTTGAGGGCGACGCTGTGTTTGACACACCCGAGGCCGTGAGGAACGTGACAGGGGGAGCTGTGCTGGTGGATCCATGGCAGGCTGAGGAGGTGAGGAGGGTTTGCTCATCCTGCCCAGCCCAGGGAGCTTAGGGAGGCAGGGGCAGGTGAGAGCCAGGTGTGTTTTGCAGGTGCTGGAGTTCCCTGAGCTGGCCTTCAGGCACGAGGGGTATCTGACTGCCCTGGAGTTTGTGACCCAGGAACTGCATCAGCCTGTCCAAGTGAGGTTCCAGGTGCACAGACCCATGGATGCAGAAGGTGAGGCATCTCCTCAACATTTGTGGGATTCTTGGAGGTGACACCATCAAACTATGTGGCCTTTGAAGCCTTAAAGGCTCAGAGATTTGCTTCTGGTTTTTGAGGAGATTAAAGTGCAGAATCTGCAGCCTGAGGCTGCCTTGGGGAAGTGTTTATCCTGGAGAAAGTAACAGAGGGAGAAACCACTCTCAGTGCACGAAGAGAATGTGAGTGAAAGGAGCATGTGTAGAAGTTAATTAATCTTCTGAGCTGTACTTTTTCACTTTGGGAAGACATATGTCAAATGGCAATGTGTTCTGGTCCATCTGGCCCCATGGGTTAACAAGGAAGAACATTTTCCTGAGCCCATTTCTTCCTGATGGATGAGATAATCTAAAAAGCCTTTTATTCCTTGTACAACAGCTCAACAGTCACAGTTTTGGCAACAATTAATTCTGCAGCAGAATGTTTGTTGTAGCCGTAGGGTTGGCTGGTTACAAAAGGATCTTTTTTGACACTGACAAGCTGATTCTTTGACGTGGAAACATTAACTTCAGAAAAGTTGCTTAATGTGTTTTCAAAGTCAAAGCCAGCTCTGCTTTCTCTTGGGCCTGCTTTTGCTGGAGAACACTTTAGAGTGCAAATTGGGGTGTTCTCACTGGAGAAGAGACAACTTTGGTTTTAATGATCTTTATGAATTTTTCCAGTAAAAAAGGACACTTTGGTAGCACCAGGATGTGCTGCAGTTTCAGCTTTTAGTAAGAGCTGAGCCATCACCAAAGTGGAAAAAATGGTGAATTTGGGGCAAAGAAATGCACCAGGAGTGTTAGAATGGTGATCACTGCTTTCTCTTTCACTTCTTCCAGACTACCAGGAGGGAAGCAATGCTACAGAACCATTCCACCCTGCTCAGGAGGAGGGGAACTGGACGCTGCTGGAATGTCCTCCTGGTTTCCAGTGGTGTCATTTGACTGATTTGTGCTCGTCCCACAACAACTGCTGCAACGCCACCGAGTGTGCCAACAGCAGTGCCTCTGCCAGCAGCCCTGCCCACGGCTCCCTCCAGCCCAACCACAGCCAGCTCAGCTATCAACTCAGCAAGGAGTTTCTCTTTACTGTCCCAGCTGGCCCCCCTTCCCCGTATCTGGTCAGTGTTTACTGCTGTTGGAACCAGAGAGTAGGTGGGGTGGTTTTCCCCTGGGGTCTTCAGGTAAATTGGAGTTGTGGCAGATGGAGACACTGAAGTCCATTGAAGGAAAGATGTGCCCAGTGTCACATGTGCCACCACATAGCTCTAAGCAGGCACAGTTGGTTAGAAGGGTCAAAAGGGGGTGGTGAGGTCCTGGCACAGGGTGCCCAGAGAAGCTGTGGCTGCCCCTGGATCCCTGGAAGTGTCCAAGGCCAGGTTGGACAGGGCTTGGAGCAACCTGGGCTAGTGGGAGGTGTCCCTGCCCATGGCAACAAGAGGAGCTTTAAGGTTTTTCCAACCCAAACCATTCTGTGCTTCCACAACTCTGTGAAAAGGCTGTGCAGATTTCCCTGGGCTATTCCCATGGCATTAACACAGTGGAGATGGAGCATAAAGCTCATTTCTGTGTTGGCACATTTGATTCAGAGTGGCCAAGGAGAACAGAGGGGAGAAAGGTCTCCCTGTGCTGTGTTTGGATCTGTGGCTTTTCTGTTGTTTTCGACTTGGCAGGAAATCCAACTTCATGCCCAGGCAGGAGCTGGGTGCTGAGTGCTCTTCATGGAAGGCATTCATCTGAAAATGCCTCCACTCTTTGCAGGTCACATTCAGAAAAGAAAACATCTTTGTCAGGGCTGGGGATGTCTTCAGCATCCAGCACAGTGCAGGCCCGGGCTCCTTCCTGCAGTGCCAGCCCAGTGCCACCTCCAGGTCCAGAACCAGCATCCCACATGTGAACTCCTCCGAGTGGGCACCGGGCCTGTCTGATGGCTCCCTGGATCCCTCCTGGATGAACAACACCGTTTGCTCCCTCCGTGTCCGCTATGCCGAGGAGCAGCTGGTGCCACTGCTCAGCCCCCACAACTCGGGGCTGGACCACCCCGGGCACTACACGGTCAGAGCCAGCGTGGACAACGGGTTCTTCAGTGCCAACCTGTCCTGCAGCTTCTGGGTGGCCTCCCGCGTGTCCGGCCTGCGTGTCATCCACCCCGCCCCCCAGGGCACCAGGGTCTACCTGCCCACCAACCACACCACCCTGGTGCTCAAGCTGTCCTCGGGGCTGAACGCCACGCTCACCTGGCTGGGGGACAACCGCACCGTGCCCTTCGTGGGGGCCTGCCCGGCGGCCGTGGCACCGCTCACCCCGCAGTGTGCCAGGGACAACAACGACACCTGGTTTGCCGTGGTGCAGCTGGGCGGGCTGGGCGAGGGGCTCAGCACCCACGTGCTGGTGGCGGAGAACGCCGTGAGCTCCCAGAACATCACGGTGACGGTGAAGGTGGAGGAGCCCATCCGGGGGCTGAGGGCCACGCCGGACCCCGAGAGCAGAGTGCTGCTGAACACACGGGTGGTGAGTGGCTGCTGCTGCTCTCAGCTCATCTGCTGTGTTCTCAGCCTTGCCCTGGAGCTGGGAGGGTGTTGGGCTGGGGAGGGAGCACTGCTTGCTGCTAAGCTCCCAGGCCATGCTGCCTGCGCTGCTGCAGACACAGGCATGTGGCACAGGCACTCTAGCAGCAAGGCAGCTTGGCTTGAATCCCCTCCACTGAAATGAGAGGAGGTATGAAAGGCCAGGATTTACCTCGTTTGGACTTATCAAGGTGTTTAGAATTGCTCTACTAAATCCTTACATCTGCGGGCTGAAGCTGTAAAAATGCTTCATCCATCCAAGTCTTGGGGTTCCTCTGGTGTTTCCAGTCCTTTTGTTCTGCAGTCTCCTGTCCCCAGAGCTACAGCCCTGGGAACCTGTTCAGTACCTGCCCCAAATGCTCTGTTCAAGCTCTGGCTGCTTCCGGCAGGTCCTGCTCCTGCTGCGCTTGGTCTCCCCCTTCCTGGCTGCCACAGTCTGCTCAGGAGGGGCTGTTGGAGTGAGGAGGGACCTACCCTGTCCTTTGGGTCAGGCACCATCCGTGGGTGAGGGTCAGAGGCTCAGCTTACAGGTGTAGGTAAAGCCAGGTTGTGTCTGCGAAGATACCTGAAGGATTTTTAGACCTAATCACAAGAGCAGAGTGCTGGGCTGTGGGAGCACGGAGTGTGGGGTCTGTTCCTGCCTCTGCTAGGGATTTCTGGAGTCAGGGTCTGCATTTCTCCATCAGCAGCAGAGCCACAGATGATGTGTCACCTCTGTGTTATGCTCTGAGGGTGCTGCCTGCAGGTGCCTCCCAGTGTGGCTCTGCTCCCTCTCCAGTTCAGCTGGAGATCTCCTGGGAGGTGCTGGGCATGCTTTTCTCTTGCACTAGTGTGAAATGTTCTCGTGCCTTTCAGAGCTACATCCCTGTGATGGAGGCTGGGTCAGATGTGACTTTCCGATGGACTGTAGATGATAAGCCATCTTTCACTTTTTACAATGTTGTCTTCAACGTTATCTACCAAAGCCCAGCCGTGTACAAGCTCTCGGTAAGCCAAGGCCTTTCCACATCAACCCTTTCAACCCTGGGTTTCCATCTCATCCCACAAATTCAGCAGGAAAAGCAGCAGGGAGAGAAAAAGGCAGAGTTGAGCTGAGGTTTTCACTGTACTCCCAATGAGCTCATTTGCTATTTCTCACTGAGCTGCTCTTGCAAATGCAATTAGTTTCTTCTGTTCTTCCCTTACTGCACTGTGTTCCTCATCTTTGCTTTCTCCTCTTTTCTTTGTGCTCTTTCTGCTCATGGAGTGTCTGTGCTTCCTTGTCCCCAGGAGGAATGAGGCAGGGAGCCCTTGCTCTGGGCAGCCAGGAGATACAGATTCAGAACCAGGCAGAGGCAGGATGCAAGCATGACTTCCACAGGCAGGACAAACCTTCTCCCATCTGCTCTTCTGTTCTCTGTCCTCTTCTCTTTCTCCTGGTGCAAACTGGAACTGGGTTTTGTCATGGCCCCAGGATGGAGCGGTGTCTGGGCTGAGGGAGGGGTCTGTTGTGGAACTAGAGTTTATCTCTGGCCAGAATATCTTTCTGTGTCATGCCCTCTACTGCCAGGAGGAGCCTGCTCTTGTCCAAGGTGCTTGATCCTCTCCCAGGGTGACTTGGCTTCCTGAGGAGACACCATCCCCAGCTCCAAGGCCACGCTAGCACTAATTTGCTTGGTGCAGCACTAATTTGCTGGGTGAAGCTCTGTGCTGATGGGCCTGGGTTGCTTTCACTTACAGAGCTGACAAGGTGCCGTTAGGCTGGGGGGCACTGGGTTCAGTGTGACAGAGCCACAGAAGCCTAGACACAAACTTCTCCTGCCTGTTGGGGTGGGATGTTTTTACTCAGCTGGGTTTGAAGGATCCCTCTGTCAGCAGTTCAGCTCTCCTGCAGGTGAGGAGGTGGCAAGATGCTCTGTCACCTGGTGCCATGTCAGTGTTTCATGCCCTAATCATCTTGAGGATCTGCTCTATTTCTGTTGTGCCTCTTCAGTCTCTTGCCTCCCTTTCCTTCTGCCCAGCCTTGCTCTCCCTCTCTGCCCACCACACCAGGATCCTGGAGGTGCATTTCCTGTGCTTGGTTTGAGGAGCCTCTCCCATCCCTTCTGTCTGTGCTTGAAGCCACTCATCTGCCACTGTCACAAGGTGTCCCCTTGGTGGCCTGTGCTCAGCAGCTGGAGACAGTGTGTAGGGCACATTGGAGCAGGCAGAGGGGGAACTGGCAAGTTCAGAGCCAGAGGAGCCTCAGGATGAGAAGCTCCTCTCCTTCCCTCTTGCTGTAGCACCAGTCCTTCCTTGGGCTGACTGTAGATTCCAGCAAGAGGTGACTTTGCCAGGTAGGTGACCTTCCAGCCTAGGCTGCTTTCCAGTGCCATCCAGGCTCTTGCCCCACGGGGCACTTTATGTGCCCTGACCTGCTCACCTGCCTGGTGGGATATCTTCAGCCCAGTGAAGCCCCACACTCGGAGAGGACAGCGCGCTGAGGTGATCCCAAACACAGCCTTTGTCCCACTGTCCTTCCCAGCTCACCGCCTCCAACCACGTCAGTAACTTCACAGTCAATTACAATGTCACAGTGGAGATGATGAACAAGATGAAGAACCTGACGGTGGTGGGTGTCCTGCCAGTCCTGCCCCAGAACAGCAGTGTGGAGCTCACGGCGAGGGTTCACGTCGATTCGGCAGTGGAGGCTCTGTTCCTGTGAGTCCATGGCTCTGTGCCCAAACTTGGCATCTTTCCATGCATCTCTTACCTTGCCTGCACTGTTTCTCTTCCTGGGGCAAACTGGTCCATCTCTCAGGTACTCTCTAGTTAATGTGAAATCCTTGTGAGTGTGTTCAGTCAGACTGAACCTGTAGTTCAGGCTGAAATCTTTCTCTTTTAAGGCATTGCAACTCTGCTCTAATATTGGGTTCCTCCTCCTCTTACGTGTGCTGTGCTCCTCTCAGTGTCAGGCACAGCTACTGCTTTGAGACTTGTCATTCTGCTTCCTGGGTTTCTTTTGGAAAACCCAGCCCTGACCTGAAAGCCAGGCCAGGACTCCTGTGGGAGGAGGAGTCCTGTGATTCTCCTGTTGAGCAGTGTAACACTGTTTGCCTGTTTCTCCAGGTGGGATTTTGGAGATGGTATCCAGGAGACATACCTGTTCAAACCTCCCTACAACAAGTCTTTCCTTGTTCCTGACTCCAGTGTCCATGAGGTTGTCATTGAGAACAACGTTTCACACATCTACCAAGACCCAGGTATGGTCAGGAGGGTTCTCTGGGGGAGAAGGGGTTCAGGGGTTCATTTTTGTTGTGAGGGGACTACAAGACACCACCCCATAAAACCAAGGCTTGGAAGTCATTTCCTCATTCCTGAGCAAAGAGCCAGAGTCACTGGAAGGCTCCAGCAGTTGCCATCCTTTATAACTGTTTCTCGGAGAGGTTTGGCCACTCTTTAAGAAGCAGATCCACCACACATAGTCTCTTTTTGGGCAGTCTTGGTAGATGGAAGAGAGTCAGGGCGAGTGCTGTGCTGCTGGGAGGGGGTGGGCAGCAGGAAGGGTCTGTCCTGTGTGCACATAGAAAGAAAATCTTTTCTCTGTACTTTGGGCTGCCTCCTTACTTGGTGATTGGTCCTCACACACACGGCCCAGTGTAATTCCTGCTGGTCCTGGGCCAGAGCAGGGAAAGCCTGGAGTGTGCAGAGCACAGGAGCAGAGATCTCCCTGCAGCCTCCACCTCCTCCCACTGCCACAACACTGGGAAACTGTTGACAGGCATGTCCTCACCCAAGTGTTGCTCTGCTCTCTTCCAATGCAGGAGAATATGTCCTGATGGTTGTCGTGTCCAACCAGTTTGAGAACCTCACCCACCTGACCCCAGTTCACGTCCACAGTTACCTGGTTGATGTGAAGGTGGAAGCAGAGGAAGATGTTTTGGTCGTGGGCCGCCCGGTGACCTTCCGAGCCAGTCCACTGCCATCCCCATATGGGGTTGTGTACACCTGGGACTTCGGGGACGGGTCCCCCCTGCTCACAGAGATCCAGCCTACAGTGACCTACAACTACACCCAGAGGGGGGTGTACAATGTCACTGTGACAGCCAACAACACCATCAGCAGTGTGGAAACAGTGGAGTGCTACCAGGTGTTTGAAGAGATAACTGGGCTCCGTGTTTCTGCGGGCGAGGCAGCAGAGCTGGGAGCGTCTGTCACCATCAATGCCTCTGTGCAGACTGGGGACAGCATCACCTGGGTGTTTGATATGGGGGACGGGACGGTGCTGAGGAGCCAGGAACCAGTGGTAGAACACGTGTACATAAAGGACATCAACTGCACCGTGAATGTGACAGCTGTGAATCCTGTGAACTCCATCTCCCAGAGTGTGCCTGTCAGGATATTTGTCCTGGAAGTGCTGAAAATAGAGCCTGCCTCTTGCATCCTCGAGCACCCCGATGTGCAGCTCACGGCCTACGTGACGGGGAATCCTGAGGAGTACATCTTCGACTGGACCTTTGGAGATGGCTCATCCAATGTCACAGTCAGTGGGGACCCAGTGGTGATGCACAACTTCACCCGAAGTGGGACGTTCCTGCTCTCCCTGACTCTCTCCAGCAGGTTTAACAAGGCCCACTATTTCACCAGCGTCTGTGTGGAGCCCGAGATAGTCAATGTCACCCTTCTCCCTTCCAAGCACTTTGTGAGGCTCGGGGAAGAGGCCACCTTCCAGGTCAGTGCTGTGCCTCCCTACCAGTACCGCTACCGCTGGGATTTTGGGAACAACGAGTCCGCCAGGTCCAGTGGGACTGAAGTGACCTACACGTACAAGAACACAGGGGTCTTCCTGGTCACAGTGACCGTCTCCAACAACGTCTCTTTCAACAACGACACAGCGTTTGTGGAAGTCCAGGAACCAGTTGGGCTAGCAAAGATTGAATATAACGGGACAGATATTTTGGAGCTGAACCAGATCTACCTGTTCTCTGCCACCATGAATGGAACCAAAGTGAGTTACTGCTGGGACTTTGGAGATGGCACTACCCAGCCTGGGCAAGTCACCACCCACTCCTACAACAGCACAGGCCATTACAGCATTACTGTGATGGGCCAGAACGATGTGAGCTCTAACGAGACCACCATCGACGTCACCGTGAAACGCCGGCTCTTTGGCCTGACCATCAATGCCAGCAGGACAGTGGTGCCACTAAATGGGTCGGTGAGTTTTGTAGCCACCCTTGTGGCTGGCACTGCCATCCGCTACTCGTGGATCCTCTGCGATCGCTGCACTCCTATCCAAGGCTCCTCCACAATTTCCTACACGTTCCGGTCCGTGGGCACGTTCAACGTCATTGTGACAGCAGAGAACAAGATCAGCTCGCTGCAGGACAGCATCTACGTCTATGTCCTGGAGCAGATTGAGGGCCTGCAGGTGGCCAGCAGCGACCTGGTGGAGGACATGTATTTCCCAACAAACAAAACACTCCATCTGCAGGCCATGGTGAGAGAGGGAACCAACATCTCCTACAGCTGGGTGGTGCAGCGGGATGGCAGTGCCCTGCAGACCTCCACTGGGAAAACCTTCTCCTTGAGCATCCCTGAAGCTGGAAACTACACTGTCTATCTGAAGGCCACCAACATGCTGGGATATGCCACTGCTAACAGGACACTGGAGTTTGTTGAAAGCCTTGGTCTCCTGAAGCCCTCTGCCTTCCCCAACCCAGCTGCTATTAATGCCTCTGTTAATATCAGTGCCACCATAACCAGTGGCACTGGCATCACCTACGTGTGGTACCTCGAGGATGGCTCCTCTCCAGTTACCTCTGAACCCTTCATTATACACTCCTTCCAAAGCCCTGGAGTGATCGAGGTCGTTGTCGGAGCAGAAAACAAGCTGAATTCAACCAATGCAACAATTTCTATCTGTGTGGAGGAGGTTATTGAGGGGCTGAGTATAGGAACAGCAGAGCTGGACTGTAGATACGTCTCATCAGGCTCCACAGTGGTCTTTGAGGGGGAGCTGCAGAAAGGGACTGAAGTGAGCTGGCTTTGGGAGGTGCCCAATGGCACCTTGACTGGCCAGTCTGTGGCAGTCACGTTCCCCACAGCAGGGCTCTATACTGTCCATCTGAACGCATCCAACGACATCAGCTGGGCTCTGGCCAGCAGGAATATCTCAGTGCTGGACAGGATCCAAGGTCTGGAAGTTCTTGCCAGCAAGAAGGTGGTGGAGCCAGGAGAACAGGTCACCTTTGTGATCAGGATGTTGTCGGGTACCTCTGTGAGTTACCTGGTGAGCATAAGTGGGGACTACTCTGTGGTGCTCAACGGGTCCAGGTACACCCACGAGTTCACCAAGAGCGGCGATTATTTGGTGACCGTGACCGTGCAGAACCAAATCAGCATCGCTCATGCCCAGGTGCTCATCTCTGTCCTGGAGGCCATCAGGGACGTCAGGCTCCTCAACTGCTGCGAGGAGGGCATCCCCACGGGCACGGAGAAGAGCTTCAGTGCCCAGGTGGGGAGTGGCTCCCGTGTGTCATTCTCCTGGCAGTTCTCCCTGTGGAAAGAGCGAGGTCGATCTGTGGTCACTGTGTTAGGAGAGAGCGTTTCCTATACTCCAGAAGCTGCAGGGCTGCTTGAGATTCACCTCAGTGCCTTCAATGACTTGGGAAGTGTCAATGTCACCAGGACCATCCAGGTCCAAGACCCCATAGTCCAGGTCTCCCTCACTGCCTCCAATGCCTTTGTCAACAGGACTGCACTGTTTGAAGCCACAGTGATGCCCAGCAGCAGGAGCGTCGAGTTCTTGTGGAGCTTTGGGGACGGTTCTTCCACTCAAACAACCAGGGTAGCAGTGGCCAACTACTCCTACCTGAGCCCTGGGGATTACCTGGTGGAGGTGAATGCCACCAACCTCATCAGCTTCTTCATAGCCCAGCTCACTGTCACTGTCAAAGTCCTGGAGTGTGAGGAGCCAGAGGTGGAGCTGGCCTTGCCCCCCCAGGTGGTCATGAAGCGATCCCAGAGGAACTACCTGGAGGCACAGATTGACCTCCGAGGGTGCATCAAGTACCAGACAGAGCACCTGTGGGAGATCTACCAAGCACCCAGCTGCATGGACCTGGATGACTCCAGCAGGATCCGGCTGCCCAACGTTGACGTGAACAGGCCCCAGCTGGTTATCCCAAAGCTCGCCCTGGAAGTTGGGAACTATTGCTTCATGTTTATTGTCTCCTTTGGAGATACCCCACTGTCCAAAAGCATCTTTGCCAACGTGACTGTGATCCCAAGTAAGCTGGTCCCAATCATTGATGGAGGGTCATACCGTGTATGGTCCAACACTCAGGATTTAATCTTGGATGGGGAGAAGTCCTATGACCCGAACTTGGATGATGGTGAACAGACTCCGTTGTCCTACGAGTGGTCCTGTACTTACTCCTCCAAGGTAAGAGCAGTCCTGCACAGCCAGAGTGACCATTTGGGAGTTCCAGCTGCTTGTCAGCTCCACTACAAACATGTCTGGGTTGAAATAGTGTCAAGGGGAGCTTTTGTGAGCCTCTTTAACAAAGCTGCTCTGGAAGGAGGGTTGCAGAGGTCAAATTCCAAGCTCAGGATGATGGTACAAAAACTGGAGTGGGGAGTGGTGCGGTGCAGTGTCCCTGGGCACGGCACAAGGGCTGGCTCTGGAAACTTCATTAACCTGAAGGAGTTAGGGAGCTGCTGTCTGCACTTCTGGGATCTGAGGGCTCTGGTCCCTCTCTCATTAGCAGTTCAGTGTCTCTCATGCCATCAGGGGACAGAGTTAGACTTTGGAGAAGTCCAGTGACCACAAGTTGTGGTCACAGCAGGTCACTGTCCTCACACGCTGAAGTGGCACTGGTGGAAGGGCAAGGGAGAACTGCCCTGCAGATCCTGATGGAAGATCCACCTCAGGAGCACTTTTTGTCTGAATGAGGGATTCTTTTGCTTGTGAAATGTCATGTTTTTATCTTTGCCTCGAAATAGATGTGGACTGTGTGTGGATTAGACCCTTTGGTTTAATGTGAGCTTTTTGTGTTGCTTGGCAATGTTTATAAGGCATTTAATGAAGAATTAATTGCTATAAACTAAGAACCTGAAGCTCAGATGAAATACAGGAGTATTCCAAGTACTGTTTACTAACCTGAAGAATAGGATATTATGTTTTATTGTCCACACATGCCCTGTTTCTCCCACCCCAGTGGTGGCACTTCACAGTGAGGTCTGTGACAGTGACTGTGTGGACCTGAATGTTTTGGCTGTGGACTAACCTGACTTGCACCCGTACCAAGGAGGGTTTGAAAGTTCTTTTCTCCTTGCAAGCAGAGCTCGGCTGCAGGGTGCTCTCTGAATTTCAGTGCCAGTGAAGGAATTGTCACAATTTCCAAAGCTGAATTAGAAGCAGATGTGGAGTACACGTTCGACCTCACCGTCAGGAAGGAGGGGATGAGTCCTGAGGCAACAAACCAAACCGTACGTACCACAGACAGCTGTCCCTTCTCTGCCCTGCTGGACACAGCCAAACTGGCAGTCAGAGATCATAGAATGGTTGGGGAGGAAGGACCTTACAGGCCATCTCATTCCACCCCCTGCCATGGGCAGGGACACCTCCCCCTATCTCAGGTTGCTCCAAGCCCCGTCCAACCTGGTCTTGGACACTTCCAGGGATGGGGCAGCCACAGCTTCTCTGGGAACCTGTGCCAGGGCCTGCCCACCCTCCCAGGGAAGGATTAGTCCCCAGATTTTAGGGTGTCACTGGGGCTCTATAACTGATCTCATCCAGATTGTTGGCAGGAGCAGACATTGGTGTTATTGTGATAGAGCCATTTACATTCATCTTCCTGAGGCAGCACTTTTTGCTTGTCCTGCCAAGTCCTTTTAGTTTCTGTATAGAATCTTGTAGGTTGGAAAAGACCTTTAAGATCACTGAGTTCCCACCATGGGCCAGCAGAGGAGCCTGGCCATGCTTGGTGGCTCTTCCAGCATTTTGTGCAGTCCTGGCTCTTCATTCACATGCCACAGCACCATGCTCTTCCCTGGGTTGTGCCCAGAGAGAGCATCCTAAGAGCCAGTGCTTCATTTTACTGTCAACAATTCCTCTCCTTCCGAATTCTTTGAAGGGAGGACTGTTTGAAGTGCATGTTGTTTGTGTCACATTAAGCCCAACACCAAGTGCACCCAGAGCCCCTGGGTTTGTGTGAGGAACTTTCATCTGGTGCACTTGGCAATTAGAGGTGCAGTTACTCCAGAAGTGGGAACGTTTATTGCCAGGGTTTGAAACCAGAGCTGGAGGATGAAGAGAGAAAAATGGAACTGATAGTCTTTCAAGGACATTCCATCCTATCTGGTTTCCATGCGTGAGTGCAAAACAAGGATTCCAGTGTCGCAGGAAATTTGCAAATGCTGGAGGAATGAATGGAGCTTCAAGGCTCTCAGGCTTAATGCTGGGGAATATTTATCCTCTTTTAAGAGTCTGCCATGTTAAACAATGTCTTCATTACTGTCTTTGAATTCCTAATGCTCATTATGCCAGGACAGAGGGCTCTGTCCAAGGCTGGACAGGCCCGTTTCCTCAGGGATTAAAGGAATTTAGACAAAGTACAGGGGTCAGAGCTCAATAGCTGTTGTGTCTGAGCCACTGGTGCCTCTGCTCTCTCTGGGTCCTCTGCCAGGAAGGTGTGGTAGATGTCTTGAGATGTGCAGTTGGACTCCAGCTAAAAGCTTGGAACAACATGCTGCTCTCTGGAAATGGTGGTTCTTCCATCCCTAATCTACAGCCAAAGCAGGACTTGCTGGGAATTCAGCACAGAGGGACACTTTGAAAGCAATTTATGTTGTTAAAAAGGATAAAGTAAATCCAGAATTACCTAGATTGGCCTAGTTTGGCATTGGGTGGCTCTTGAAAACCAGTGAGAGCTGGGCAGTGTAAGAGCAGTGATGTAACTTAAATCTGCCCTGAAATCCTTTGGGAATCCCTTCCTGCTGTTTCCTTAATGCAGGCTGGGCTGGTGCAGAGCAATTCCTCCTTGCAGAACCAGGTGCTGGGATGGCTGTATTTTGGTGTCACATCTTCTGATGGAGCCTCCTCTTTCCCAGGTGTTCATTAAGAGGGGAGGAGTCCCCATCGTGTCCCTGGAGTGCATTTCCTGCAAGGCTCAGTCTGTCTACGAGGTCAGCAAGAGCTCCTACGTGTACCTGGAGGGGACCTGCCAGAACTGTCACAATGACTCCAAGCTTGGGGTAAAGCCATTGCTCTTTGCTTCCCCTTTGGTAAAATGTTTTTTCTCCCTGCTGGTTTGCATTTTGCCTGTTATTCTGGTGGCTCAAGCAGAGGTGGCTGAGTCTTTCCTGATCCCCCAAGCACCTCGTGCCCTTCTCTAATTTCAGATTCCATTCCACAGCATCTCTGCAGCCTGTGGAGTGGAGCAGGGCTCAGAATGAGAAGTCCTGTTGCTCCCAGCATGTCCTTGCCTGGCATTTTCTGCCTGGTTCTCTCACAGTTTCCCTTGTTATCACAAGTGTACGTTTGTGCTATTAACAGTAACCACCCAGGCCATGTTCAGTTTGAAGCACATAAGACATGGTATCCCGTGGAGACTCCACCAGTCCTTCATTTATTTCCTGTGTTTTGTACTCTGTATTATGAAATATTCTGTTGGAGGGTGATGTAATCCCAGCAACCAAAGTAGATCTCACAGTGGAAATATTCCCACCAGACATTTTGGAAAGGTTCCAGTTCTTGTTGCTGTAGCACACAAGACTAAAGCTGAATTATCAACTGCAAATTTGGCAGACGCTCCCACTAGAAATCTGTTGCTTTTTATAAGAGACTCAATCTGAAAACATTTTAAGGACGTAACTTCAGATTTCAACAAAACCTCTCCTGTCTCTCCCCTCTCCATCCCTGCAGAGGTGGGCAGCACACAGCTTTAAGAACAAGTCTCTCATCCTGGACAAAACAACCACCTCCACCGGGGACACGGGGATGAACCTGGTGCTGAGACAAGGGGCCCTGAAGGATGGCGAGGGCTACACCTTCACCCTGCACATCACAGACCTCACCACGGGGGAGGAAGGCTTTGCCTCCATCGACCTGCTCCCCAACCAGCCCCCTGTGGGGGGGTCCTGCCACCTGTCCCCCAAAGGACCCCTCAAGGCGCTCATGACGAAGGTGCACTTCGAGTGTGCAGGTGAGAGCGTTGGGTGGGACCTGCCAGCCCTTCCTGCTCCTCAGGGCACAGCCTTCCCATGGCCAGGGTTGGCAGCTGCTCTTCCCACTGGTGTTTCTTTTACCCCAAACTCCCACCCAGGACATTGCTGGCCGTGGCTGAGCTCAGAAATGCTTTGGACCATGAGCAGCTTTTTGTGCCCAGATTACAGAGCCCTAAAACTCCTGGGAGCAGGCAGGCAGTTTTATAAATCTTAATTTCTGTAAATGAATGGTGCCATCTAAGCCAAGCTGGCTCTTGGGGAAGAAACTGGTACTTCAGTGCAAGAAAAAGAAGATGGTGCCCAAAACTGAGTCACACATAATGTGGGAAGAACCAAAAGACAAAGCTCTGGGGCCGACTCTGCCATGTGGGCTGGATGTTCCCACCCACAGTTACCTTCCCAACCAGCTGCAGAGAGCAACAAGAGCCCAGCTTTGGAGAAGTGGCCTGGCTGATGTCCCGTAGCCTTGGGCCAAGGACTAAGTGCCTCTGGAAAGCAGATTTCCCCCAAAGATTAGTGTTAGAGATTAGAGCTGTTTGTGCACAGTGCCGGGAAGCCACGCAGAGAGGGGATGGACCCTGCTGCTTCCAGGGGGTGGTCCCCAAAGCTGGGGGAGCAGCAGAGTGTTCAGCACAGTGTGGTGGGAACTCTGGTATGGTTTGAGCTACCCAGAATATTGCTGAGATCCATTTCTCTTTGGACTGGTGGGAATTTGAGCTTTTAGTGATTGTTTTTAGGCTGAAGTGACAGACCCAGGACACAGACCTGCTGGTGGATGTCCAGCTCAGCAAGCTCTGGCAGAGGCAGCACCTTCTCAGGGGCTCACTGACAAACACTCAGCTGCCCAGCTGCTGTGGAACTGCCACAATTCCTGGGAGCTCCAAGGAAACTGCTGTGAGGGCTTTATCCTTGACTCAGATGTTCCTGAGATGCTGAACTGCCCAAGGGCCGAGCCCCTGTCTGACATCAGGCTCTGCAGGGCTTGTGGCCTTGGGCAGTGCTGTTCCCAGCCCCAGAGTTATTCCCATTTTTATTTTGATTGTGAATTTTTCATAATCCCTTTAAATGCAACAGGACCCAAAACACCCAGGGAGAAACCCCTAAACATAACAAATATTCAGAGAGAATTAAAGACATCCCTCCACCCTGGTGTGGAGTCCTCAAACTCTTCACATTATGGGGACAACCTGTCCCTCTGCCAGGGTGGGGCAACCCTTGCTGGGTGGGGACAGCAGCAAGGGCAGATCTGTGGAATCATCAGAAAAGCCTGGAATGGTTTGATATGGAAGGGACCTTAAAGCCCATCCAGTTCCACCCCCTGCCAAGGGCAGGGACACCTTCCAGTAGCCCAGGCTGCTCCAAGCCCTGAGCGGGGTGGGACACACCAGGGGAGGGAGGGGACAGTGCCAGCCCAGATGGATGGGCCAGGCTTTGGGATGGTGTCTGCAGCCCCATCCCGTGCCCTTGCCCCCATCATACCCAGTGTGGGTTCCCTGCAGGCTGGAGGGACACGGAGGACGCCGAGGCACCCCTGGTGTACATCCTGCTGGCCTCGCGCCGCCGCGCCGGCCACTTCCATGAGTTCTGCCTCTACAAGGGCAGCCGCGCCGAGCACGCCGCCTTCCTGCCCCCCGGCTTCCACGAGAGCGCCTTCCAGGTGGCCGTGGCTGTCCTCGTGCAGGACCAGCTGGGGGCCACCGTGGTGGCCATCAACAGGTAAGAGTCAGTGTTGGCAAGCTGGGATTGCCCATGGCATCAGTGCCCATCCTGGGCTCCCAAATCCCGGCCCCGTGGCTTGGCCACCTGTCCTGAAGGGCTTGGTGGATCCTGCCTGAAAGGTTTGCCTGGTGGAAGAGGTTGCTGGTGGGAAGGGGAGGAGAGGCTCAGCAGAAGGACAGGACAGAGAATTCCAGTCTTTGTGGGTCATCACTCCAGGGGAAGATTTTCCCAGAAGTTAACTGCTTTCAGAGAATCTGAGAGTCGTGGAATCGTTAAGGTTGGAAAAGACTTCTAAGATCATCAAGCCCCAGAGCTGGGCTGATGAGGAGCCAGGCTTGAGGACCATGGTGGTTCTCCACACAGCTCCTGCAAAGTGGACACCAGAGCATCAGCAGTGCTGTCTCTGGGGTTCCCCCACCTGCTTCCCTGTTCCCTCCCCAGCCCCTGTGACAGCCTGCTCTGAACTGAATCCCTGTTTCCCTTGCAGCTCCATGGAAATTGGCTTACCTGAGGGCTTCCCCAGCCTCTCCCACTGGCTCTACAACCAAACTGACACCGTGCTCCAGGGATTGGTGAAACAAGGGGACCCTCAGCAGGTCATTGAGTACTCCCTGGCCCTCATCACCATCTTAAATGAGGTAACACAGCTCCTTCTGCCCAAGAGGGGCCTCCAGAAGTCCTTGCAATCACCAGTAAAGTTCTCAGGCCAGATTTTGTACAATGATGCAGGGAAATGAGCAGTTCTACAGATTTTCATGTAAATCAGGGGAAGGGCATCCCGGGAGCTGGGCTGGAGCTGTTTTCTTGCTTCAAAATGAGTAACAAGCTGCAGACACAACAATGACCAGGGAGAGCAGAGGGGCTGGAAATTAAAGCAGATGTCCTGGAGAAGGCAGTGCCTGGGTGTCTCCCATGCTGCTGCTTTTTAGCACTCATATTCAGATAGTTTTTCCTCTTTACTGCCAACCTCAAATCAAAATACTAAATTTAGAAACAGAACCTTAGCCCAAATTCCCCCACTTCCTTGGCCTTTCCCCTGAGCCACCCCTGTGCTCCAACTCAGCAGGGCTGGGAACCCCCTGTGCCTGCTCAGGTGATGCTCTGGGTGCTCAGGAGACCTCCTTGTCCTGGCTGCTGAACTGGTGCAGCTGGAAAGACCCCCCTGCATACCAGGCTCTTCATCCAGTGCAGGAGCATCACCCCCTGGGCAGAATTCCCTTTCATTCCTACCTGAAGTGGGGCCCAGTCCTTCCACGTGTACCTCTACAGGCAGGGCAGGAATTTGGGGCTGTACCCATGTTTTCCTGCTGCACATGTGGAAGGCTTACAGGGATGATCCCCCTGTGCACAGAACTCTGCTTAGATGGGGAAGGACTACCCTGGGTGCTATTTAGCTGTCAAGTGCAAGGCTGTTCAGGTAATTGCTTGGAAACCATAAGTGAAAGTGAGGAAGCTCTGCTGGAAAAGCAGCTCATTAGACCCTCCTGGGGAGAAGCAGAGTCAGGGAGGTACAGAGAGCTTGGAAGAGGTGACTTCAGTGCAGCTCAGCCTCTGAAACACCCTCACTGATCTCCTCACTCTGCATTTGTGTCCCCAGTATGAGCGCTCCATGCTCCTGGAGCCCGAGGCTGGGAACGAGCTGGAGCTCCGGACCTGGACCCGCAACAACATCACAGAGACGCTGAACTCGCTGAAGGTGAACACTGTTGATGACATCCAACAGATCTCAGCAGCCCTGGCACAGTGCACGGTATGTCCCCAGCACCACCTCCCTCCTCCAGCCCATCCAGTGCAGGTCAGGGGCTCCTCAAGCCTTGTTGTGCTTCCCTGGCTCTGTCCCCAACACAGGGAGGGCAGGTGGCACTGGCTGGCATCATGAGGGTTTCGGTGGTGATGCCCTGAGTGCTGCCAGCTCTGCCCCTTGCTGTGCTTGTGACCAGCAGGGGTTGGTACCATGATGTATCCATGTCCTGGAAAGCTGCACCTGAGAACTCTGCTCCTTCTCTGGGTCCTACCTTGGCTGGCAGGTGGAGACTGCAGGAGAGACCTGGACAGGCTGGAGACTCCTGGAATCCTGGGATGGTTTGGGTTGGAAGGGACCCTAAAGCTCATCCAGTGCCACCTCCTGCCATGGGCAGGGACACCTTCCACCAGCCCAGGTTGCTCCAAGCCCTGTCCAGCCTGGCCTTGGACACTTCCAGGGCTGGGGCAGCCACAGCTTCTCTGGGCACCCTGTGCCAGGGCCTGCCCACCCTCACAGGGAGAAATTTCTTCTTAGTATCCAGTCTAATCTCCATTCTTTCACATTAAGGCCATTCCCCTTGTCCTGTCGCTCCATGTCCTTGTCCAAAGTCCCTCTCCAGTTCTCTTGGAGCCCCTTTAGGCACTGGAAGGGGCTTTAAGGTCTCCTTGGAGCCTTCTCTTCTGCAGGCTGAACACCCCCAGCTCTCCTAGCCTGGCTCCAGAGCAGAGGGGCTCCAGAAATACTGGAATAAAGTGCTGGGGGAGTCTCAGAATCCCTGAGGACAGACTGGGCTCCCATCAGAAGTAACATGAGTAGAGCTGGACCTGCCAAGGCTTCATGTTCCTCCCAGCCCTGTTTCTCCCCTACCAGATGAGAAACCCTCTGCTCTGCTGCTGACTGGAAGTGCCTTGTTCCCTGGCCAGTCTGCAGTTTCAGCTCCCAGTGCTGGGGCTGCTGCCTGGTGGATGGAGGAGGGAAGAGAGCCCAGTTATATAATGCACTTGGGGTTTGGTGGTCAGCCAGGCTGCTCTGGCATGATCCTCCTTCCCTCCCTCCCAAATCCCTGCTCTGGGGACGGGAATCAGGTACTTTGGCCTCGGCTCTGCTTCTCCTCCAGCCAGGTCAGGGCCTTGTGCAGCGGGAATGGGCATCCAAGTGATGGACAGACTACTGCATCCCCCCACAGAGTCCCTGTCCTGTGCTCCTTCTCTGCCTCAGAGCCTGCACACCTCCAAAATCCCTTCTTTCTGTTCATCTTTGTCCAAGGATTGGGGCTCAGCACATCCCATTCCATGCTGGATCAGTTTGTTTCTGTCTCTCCCACCTTCTCCTGCCTCGTGACTCCATCTCGCTCTGGAAGCTTAGGTCTGGAAATAGAATTTTTGTTCCATGGGAAAAGCTGACATTCCAGGATTAGTTTGTGCTCTGGATCAGAGTGAAAAGCTTAGGAAAACAGTAATCTAGAATTTCCCGAAGGCTTGAAACAAGTGGAGTTGACACATTCCTTTCCTGCAGAAGAGTCCATCAGGCTGTTACATTTCTGATTTTACCTACAGGGGAGAGGAAGAATCAGAATTAGTTTCTCCTGGAGGGAAAAAAAAAAAGAATCTCAGTCTTCTTAATTGATTTTGTTCCCTAAGCAGGAGCTGCCTTGGGTGGTTCCTCTTCATAACCCAGCTTGTTCCCCACCTCCCTCATTCCTGTCCTGCAGACTCCACTTCACACACCGTGTCCTGTCTTCTCAGAGCTTATGAATCAAAGCAGAAAAGGGGGAGTTTGAGACCTGCAGATGCTGTTTTGAGTCTTCACCAAAACATATGGTGAATCACGTCTGAATCCTATGATGATTAAAAGAGAAAAAGATGAATAAGAGCGAGGAGCAGGGTTGTGGTAACAGCTTCCATGTGTTGCCTCAGTCCCTCCCATCCAGCCCTGGAGAGTGCGGGGAGCTCCAGGCCATGGCGAGAACATTCTGTTTCTTGGACACATCTGGGAGCAGAGGGAGGGACATCTATCATGCCTCAGTGGCAGGATCCCTCCCACAGCTTTCAGGAGTATTTGGACACTGAAATGGACTCAAGGCTAAATCCTGCTTCCATTGGTGATAGCAGAGTGGATGGAGAATTCCTATCCAGCTCCTCCTGGTTGGTTTCTGTAGGAATGGTGTGTGGCCCCGAAGGGGAGATGTGTGTGGTCCTCTCTAGGGAACAGGAATAGAGATTTGGATTGGAAGGGACTTTAAAGCCCATCCTATGCCACCCCCTGCCATGGTAAGGGACACCTTCCAGTAGCCCAGGTTACTCCAAGCCGTGTCCAACCTGGCCTTGGACACGTCCAGGGCTGGGGCAGCCACAGCTTCTCTGAACAATAATATGCTCTTTATTCCTCTTTCCAACCCCAAAGCATCCTCTGTCAGTCTCTGCCAAACCTGCCTGTACCCTGGCACATTGGAATGTCATGGGAGGTGGATGGAAGAGTCCTGGAGACACCAAAAACTTGTTGGCCCCTCTCAGTGTGGGCAGGGCAGCCAGAGTGACTGCTGTCCCCTCCCTGGGGCTGGGAGGAGCAGGGGGGATCTTCTAGAGTAAAAAGGTCTTTGCAGCAGGACTGAGCCAGCTGGACTTGCCCAAAGCTGCCCCCTCTTTCCCTGGGGATGTTCCTGCTCCATCAGCCCCTGTTTCCCTTTGCAGGTGGTGAGCAAGGAACTGGTGTGCAAGTCCTGCCTGACAAGGACCTTGAACAAGCTGGAGACCATGATGACCATTCTGCAGGGGGAAACCACCCAGGGCACCGTGACACCGACTGGCATCGCTGACAACATCCTCAACATCACAGGTGAGCTCTGCCCTGCAGGGATGGGGACAGGTGACCAGGGCACAGGGTTCCCACTGAGGGCAGCTTTGGAGGCTTCCTCCTCTGCCATTTGGGGTTTGGCCTTCTCAAGCTGTTAGGAAATTGCATCTGACATTTGATTTGGAGTGTGGCAGCCCAGTAGTCTCTTCTCTGTGTTTCCCAGGGTTGTCCTGGCTTTGGCAGCTTCTCTGCAGTCATTTAAATAATGACAGTTGTTAATAAACTCACTGATACTCCTAATAAACTCACTAATACTCCAGGGATTTCTCTTTTTAGTAAACAATGAGTAACAGCTATGGCTTCCAGATGCTTGTCTTGTGGTTGGAGTCTGAGGAGCCTGTCAAACCTCACCAGGACATCTGTGAGCACTGTGTGGAAATTCCCACCTGGGTGACCTGGGAGGAAGCAGAGACACATTCTCTGCACTCCTTGTTATCTCTGTGCTCCTTTTTGAGTGTTCTCCACTTTACTTAGTAACATATGTTTGTTTTATCCTTTCCTTCCCTGTTCCCTGATCCATGGTTCCAGTCACTACCCAGGAGGAAAATAAAGCCAGTTGTGATTATTTCCCACCAAACTTTGTAGATTAGAGAAGCTGCAGGAATTTCTGGCAGCTCTGCTTTGAGTTCTGGGCTACAAACACTTCCAGTGGGGAAGATCATGTGCTGAGTGTGGAGTAACAGTGAGGGAAGCCTTGTCTGATTGTTTTGGGAAGGTGTTGGGTGTTATCTGCACTGTAGAGTTATTCAGGCTATTTACCACTCCCTCTCTTTGCACCTTTATTTCTCTCCTGGCAGGTGACCTGATCCACCTTGTCAATACAGTTTCCCAAGAATCCAAGCCCCAGGAGCTGCTTGCTGATTCCCACAACTTGCTGCTGGCTCCCAAAGCCTACAACTTGTCTTCCAGCCTGATGCGCATCCTCATGAAGTCCCGAGTGCTGAATGAAGAGCCTCTTGAGCTGGTGGGAGGAGAAATTAAGGCCACAGGCAAGAGGTCTGACCCCTTTAACTTGCTTTGCTACGAAAACACACCAAACTGCCAGTTCTCCATCCCCCAGGCCTTCAACTCCACCCTTTCCAACCTGACGGATGTCATTCAAGTCATGTTCCAGGTGGACTCCAACCCTTTCCCCTTTGGCTACATCAGCAACTACACTGTGTCCACAAAGGTGGCCTCCATGGAGTTCCAGACACACAACGGGGTGCAGATCCCCATCGGGAGCCTGGACTCAGAGAAAGCCATCACTGTGATGGTGTCAAACAACACAGATCCCAACAACCTCATTGCTGGCACTGAAGTCATCGAGGCAAGAACGTCTGTGAACCTCATTGTGAACATGGAGAGCAACAACAGAGAAGCAGGACTGCACTTCCAGCTCACCTACAGAGTCCTCAATGGTAGTGCAGACAAATCCATTGCTTTGTGCTCTTTGTTCTTCTGGGGGAGAGAAGGGATGGGTGTTGCAGCAAAGGAGAGCTTTGTTAAGGGATGACCAGGGTGGGAGAGGATAGCAGGTAGAGCCAGCAGGTTCCACACTGCATGCTTTTGGTTCTGGCTGTCTCAGGCATTATCCAGTGCCCAGTGTCATCCTTGCTTGTGGATTGTGGCACTGAGAAGCCTGTTGCTTTTCTCAGCCCTTCTGCTGAGTCACATCAGCCCTGGAGGGAGTTGGTCCAGTCCCTCTCCTGGGCAGGGCTGATGGTATCCAGTGCTCAGGGTTCCTCTGAGCTGCAGACTGAGAGGGTGCAGTGTGGAAAAGCATCTCTCCTGACTTTCCTGATTGCTGATTTTCCTCCCTGAGGTGGCAGCAGGCTTTTGGTTGAGTCTCCCAGGTGTTTGAAGCCCTTTCTGCTCCTCCCCACACAGATCACTACCTTGCCAGTGAGCCTGAGCCGTTCATCATGGCCTATCTCCATCACGAGCCCGAGCCCAATGAGCACAACTGCACTGCCTCCAAGAGAATCAGCCTGGATGCCCTGGCTGGGAGTGACCACAAGCTCTACACCTTCTTCACCTCACCCAGGTAAGAGAAACCTCCCTGCTGGTCCCTGTCACCTGTGTGTGAACTACACCACGTTCACTGGGCTTCTGCTCTTCATTGTGTGCTTCCCTGCCCCTGCAACTGGATGCTTTCCATGGACACACATCCATCAGAACAGGGTTTGTGTCCCTGCAGAAGGTGGGTTAGTCATCTCCTTGCTCTTTTTCTTCTCCAGAACGGATGATCCCATCCAGAGGTACTACCTGAACATCACCAACCACTTCAGCTGGTCTCCAGTGGAGGTGACACTGGGGCTCTACACGTCCCTGTGCCAGTACTTCAGTGAGCAGGAGAAGCGCTGGAAGACAGAAGGAATTGTGCCCCTGGAGGAGACCAGGCCAGACCAGGCTGTGTGCTTAACCCAGCACCTCACTGCCTTTGGGGCCAGCCTGTTTGTGCCCCCAAACTCTGTCCAGTTCATCTTCCCTGTGAGTACCACCAAGCAGAGGCTGTGCAGTGTTGTCCCACGCTGAGAAGGTTGTTGTCACCTCGGGCTCCTGTCGACTTCATGTTGAAGCTGGGTCAGGCTGCCCTGTGCCCAGCTGGCACCAGCACAGGCACCTGGGAGCCTTTGGGAGGTGCAGATGGGCTGGGCTCATGCAGGGCTGTGTCCCTTGGTTGGGAACCCTGGCTGCTCTGAAAACAGACCTTTGGCAGATGACTTTGGTCTCTGATCTGGACACCTTGCAGCGTCTTCTCCTCTTAGGGAGATGCCAGACTCTCTTCCAGCTGTCGCACAGCACTGTTTTATCCCAAGGAGTTTGCTTGACAGCTGCTCCCTGCTTCCCAAGGGTATCCAGGCCTTTCCTCACTCATCCCTGTGACGTTAGTGGGAGCAGAGCGCTCCTGGCAGCTGCTGCTGTGGTCTGTGGGATCACATCTGAGCGCTGATGGGAGCCAGGAAGGAGGCAGGGAGTGGGAAGAGAGGTCCTCTGGGGGAAGAGAGTTGCCTTTCAACATGTTCCTTTTCTGCCAGGCCCCAGGCCCAGGTCTGAACTACATTGTGCTGCTGACGTGTGCCGTGTGCTTCGTGACCTACTCGGTGGCTGCGCTGATCGTGCACAAGCTGGACATGATCGACCTGCACCGGGTGGGAGTGATTCCCTTCTGTGGCAAGAATGGGATGTACAAATACGAGATCCTGGTGAAGACAGGCTGGGGCAGAGGATCAGGTTAGCCCCCAGGCTGCTCCTGTGCGTGCTTCTTCACATGCTATCTGTGTGCTTCACCTGGTGTCACCTCAGCATGTCACACACAGTGTTCCCTGAGGGCCCAGAGCTGAGCTGGTGTTGGAAGCAGCTCTGTGCACTCAGTCCAGGGCTTCCCACGGCACTCCCAGTTCTTACTGTGTGATGATGGGGCAGATTAAAAATCATGAAATCACTGAATGGTTTGGGTTGGAAGGTTCCTTAAAGATCATTTCATTCCAAACCTCTACCATGGACAGGGACACCTTCTACTAGACCAGGTTGCTCCACCACTTGCTTTTGGGGTGGGACAACCAACTGCTGCTGGAAGGAACCACCCAGTGCAGAAATCCCCCCCACCCTGCCTTCCCTGACTGGGCTGTGGCTGCAGGAACAGCCCGAGGCTGTGATTGTGTGTCACTTCTGACCCTCTCCTGCAGAAACACCCAGGCCCTGTGAGTCCTTTGGAGGGATCCTTTTCTGCCCTCCAGCATCCATCCCTTTGTTCTGAATCCTTCCCAGCAGCAGGATGGCACAAAGCTTGGCACCAGCCACACCTCAGGTGGGCTTCCCTAAGTGAGCTCCTTCACTGCAGGTACCACGGCCCACGTGGGCATCGCCCTCTACGGGGTGGACAACAAAAGTGGCCACAGGCACCTGGATGGTGACAACGCCTTCCACCGCAACAGCCTCGACGTGTTCCAGATCGCCACGGAGCGCAGCCTGGGCAGCATCTGGCGCATCCGCATCTGGCACGACAACAAAGGTGGGGCACAGCGGTGGATCACACAGCCCTGAGCCAGGACCACGCTCTGATCTGCCTGATACCTGGGCCAGGAGAGAAGGATGAGCCTGCAGTGGCCCATGGTGACCCTCTGGCTTGGGGGGACATTGCTGGGGGGGATGTGGAGTCTCCATCACAGGGAGTCAGGTGTCACCCCAGACACATGTGATGCAACGTGCTTTGCACTGTGACAGGGTCTGTAAATGTCACCTTGGGGGTGACCTTGCTGTGCCAAGCTTTTCTGGGTGCTGTGCCTTTCCCTTCAGTGACAATGATGTCACACAGAACTGCTGCTGTCCCACTGACAGGTCCCTGTGTGGCCCCTTCAGCTTTGCAGGCTCACACAGGGAGTATCAGCCATGAAGTTTTTCTTTCTCTCTTCCCTCTCAGGACTCAGCCCCTCCTGGTACCTGCAGCATGTCATCGTGAGGGACCTGCAGAGCAGCAAGAGCTACTTCTTCCTGGTGAACGACTGGCTGTCGGTGGAGAGCGAGGAGAACGATGGCATGGTGGAGAAGGAGGTGTTTGCTGCCAGTGAGTGCTCCCCTTGGGGTGGGTTTGGGGTGCTGAGCAGTTCTCGTGGTGCAGCAGATCAGAGAGACCCCAGAGCCTCCACACTGGCTCTCCTTCATGGCAGGGGTGCCAAGTGCTCTGCTGGGTCCTTTGCACTGGAGGACAGGCCATGGCAAGGACCTGGCTGCGCAGGATAGAATCACAGAATCATGGAATGTTAAGGTTGGGAAACACATTTAAGGTCATTGAGTCCAACTGTCAACCAGCACCAGTACCATGTTCACCTCTAAACCATGTCCCCAAGTGCCACATCCACACGGTTTTTGAGCACCTCCAGGGATGGGGACTCCACCACTGCCCTGGGCAGCTGTGCCAGGGCTGGACAACCCTTTCAGTGAAGGAGTTGTTCCAAATATCCAACCTGACCCTCCCCTGGCACAACTTGAGGCTGTTCCCTCTGCTCCTGTCCCTGTTCCTGGAGCAGAGCCCAACCCACCCCGGCTCCCCCCTCCTGGCAGGGACTTGCAGAGCCAGAAGGTCCCCCCTGAGCCTCCTTTTCTCCAGGCTGAGTCCCCCCAGCTCCCTCAGCCCCTCCTGCTGCTCCAGCCCCTTCCCCAGCTCCATTCCCACCCCTGGACAGGCTCCAGCCCCTCAATGTCTTTCTTGTCATGAGGGGCCCAAAACTGCCCCAGGACTGGAGGTGCCTCAGCAGTGCCAGCACAGGGGGATGAGCATTGCCCTGGTCCTGCTGCCACACCATGGCTGGTACAATCCAGGTGCTGTTGGCCTTGTTGTCCACCTGGGCTCATGTTCAGTTGCTGTGACCAGCACCCCTTGGACAGTCAGCTCTCCAGCCACTCTGCCCCAGCCTGGAGTGTTGCATGGGAAGGGACCATGTGGTGGATGCACATGGAGTATCAGCCTGCAAGGAGGGACATGGTGGGCCCAACCAAGTCCCCTCTTGAGCACAGCCACCCTGAGTGTGTCTCTGTGTCCCCAGGTGAGACAGAGCTGAGGAGCTTCTCCCGGATCTTTGTGGCCGAGCTGCAGCGTGGGTTCTTCGAGAAGCACGTGTGGCTGTCGCTGTGGGACCGCCCGCCCCGCAGCCGCTTCACCCGCGTCCAGAGGGCCACCTGCTGCTCCCTCCTCATCTTCCTCTTCCTCTGTGCCAACGCCGTGTGGTACGGCGTGGTGGGCAACGTCCACCTCAGGTGAGCTGGGCCCTCGGTGCCCTGTCCAGCCCTGACCTCCTCAGGGTCCCTCCTGCCTGTCCCATTAGGGCAGGACAGACCTTAAATCCCCTGGGAATGGCCTTGAGTCTGCCCTTCCCATTCCACGCATGGGTGATGCCTGACCATGCCATGTGTTAGCAGAGCCCAGGCCTGTGTCTTTCTCTGCCCATCTGAAATACCTGGCTGTGCATTTCTCTCTCCTGCTTTCTTACCTGGCAGCCCCAAACACTCCTGCTGACACCTATTTCTGGTCTCTCTCGATTCTCTGCAGCAACGGGGCTGTTTCCAACCTGATCCCTGTGAATGTGGACACAGTGGCTGTTGGGTTGGTGTCCAGTGTGGTGGTTTATCCCCTCTACCTGGTCATTTTATTTCTCTTCAGGATGGCTCGTGGCAAGGTAAGGAGAGGGAATGGTTGCAGGCAGCTCAGGTGGGTGGGATGCCACCAGGTTTGCTTATCTGAGGCTAACCCAAAAGGGTAGATTTTAAAAGCAGTTTAGGCATCTCTTCCCTCTTGATTTCAGTGTGTGACAGGCACCCAAATGCCATGTAAAGGCACAACCCTTTGCTGCACTGGCAGGAGCCTCCCTAAGGGAATGTCTGTCCCGGGTACAGCTCGGCTGGCTGAGCAGAGCTGTGGTTAAGCAGCTTGGAAGAGATTAGCTGGGGATTTAATGACTAGTTAGGCACAATTAGCAGCCTCGTTAAGTATTGCAGCCAGCTGCTCAGGGACTGATGAGCAGCAAATGTGTCAGATGTTCCTTGGTCCTGTAAGCACTCAGGGGCCAGGGGGCCTGGGGGGCAGTGGAGGGTGGGCTTGTGCCTGTTCTCAGCTCCTCTGGGCAGGTCTGGGTCTCCAGCAGGCAGGCAGGCAGGCAGGCAGCTGGAGGGATCCTCAGCAGCAGTGGCAGTGTCACCTCCACCCCTCCTTCGTGTCCCCTGCAGGTCTCCATCAGCCACACGGTGACTCACTCGGACCAGCAGTCCCTGGAGATTGACAACTACCTGGACTCCTCAATCCTGGACAGCTCCTTCCCCACCTTCCCCGGGCTCCAGGCAGAGGTAACCTGCTTCCTTCCCCAAAGCTGGACAGACTGCACAGGTCTCCCTGGAGGTAGAGTGTCCACCCCAGTGTCCACTCGAGTGCCTCTGGAAAATGCCAGTGCTGGAGGAGAGCACAGCCCTTCAGCCCTTACCTGCCCAGGCCAAGGCCAGAGGCAGTAGGTGTCTCCAGCTGTGGGCATGGACCTTGCCAATGTGCCTGGGGGTTATCTCAGGAGGGGAGCAGGCTCCTGGAGATGTGGGCCCAGCAGCACCTCCAGCTTCCCACTGATGTTCACAGCCCACTGCTTTAACCAGGCACAAGCCAGTGCCCTGTGCCTGAAATGCCTTTGTTTCCTCCACAGGCCTTCTCTGAGCAAACCAAAACAGACCTGTTCTTGGAGGACTCCAAAAGGTGAGGAGGCCTCTGGGCATGGAGCAAACAGGAGTTTAGTTTCTGCTTTGCTGGGCTGGGGTTGTGCTGGTTCCCTCCAGTCAGTCCCAATTCCTTTCCTCATGCTTCCCACACGTACCTGATGTCCCTTCCTGCTGTCCCCCAGCCTGGTGCGCTGGCCCTCCAGCGAGGCCCTGCTCAGCTGGCCAGACCTCCTCAGTGACCCCTCCATCATGGGCAACACCATCCAGAAGCTGAAGAGAGGCCGGGCCAGCCGCCACCTCGGGCTCGAGGCCCCGCTGGCCCCCGAGGAGGACACTTTGTCCCTTGGCATTCACCAGGGACAGCCTCGCTATTTCTCTGCCTCAGGTGAGCAGCCCTGGCCCAGGTTGGAGAGGCAGAACAGCAGAGCTGCTGCCATCCCCACTGGCTTCACTTGGAAGGGCAGGGGAGGAGGGTTGTGTTTGCTTTCTGGGGATTTTAGTCTGGGAAAGCTGAAATCCTGATGGGGAGCAGCGGCAGGGGGTCCCACACTGCCAGCAGACTGGGAGCAAGGAGAGGTGTGTTCCCATGGCAGTGCTGTAAGCACCCAGCTCTTCCTCACTGGTTGCAAAGGCAAAGAATGTCCCTGAGCCTGTGTAAGTGGCTGGAGAAGGAGATTTTGGCCTCCTGAACCAGCAGTTTCCTGCCTGGCTCTACTGCTGAGCTGGGGATGGACAGGAGCTGGAGGACAGGGAGCAGGGAAGGGCTGTCCATGGAGAAAGGCATCACCCTGACTCTCCTCCCCAGTTCCACTGGGCCATGCCCTTGGTGTGGTGTGGGTGCTGAGCTCCTGCCAATGCTCTTTGTGCTCTCTCCTTCCCAGATGAGGATCTGATCCGGCAGATCCTGGCAGATGGAGCCAGCGGCATCTCCCACTCCCAGGACCTGGGGCCCTACATGAGGGCTGAAACAGATCTGATCTCAGGCCTGTAAGTGTTTAGGGGCAGAGTGCCCCCTGAGCCAGAGCCTCCTGCCCCTTGTCCTCCCACCCAGCCCCTGTCAGTGCCAGCAGTGACAGAGCTGTCACCCCTTTGCCTCGGCAGGTCCAGCGTGTTCGGGGAGAAGGTGGAGACTGTCATGATGCAGAAGCTGAACGACAAAGGACAGAGCGTGGCAGCTCCTCCCAAGGAAGTGAGCAGATCAGCCAAGTCCACGTGGACAGGTACCAGGGCTGTGCCCACAGGGCAGGGAGTGGGGTGTGCAGGGACAGGGGCCATCCCACACAGCAGAACTTGGTGGGTACAGGGGGGAAAAATGGAAAAGGAGTCTTAGGAAAGGCAGCTCCCTGCTTGGGATATGTCTGCTATTTCCTGCCAGCTTCTCCTGGAGCCTGGATCTGTGCTGTGACAGTCCCTGCTCTGCTCCCTCCTCCCCCAGTTCCTCTGCTCCCTGCACCCTCTGCCACCACCAGTCACAGAATCCTGGAATGGTCTGGGCTGGAAGGGACCTTAAAGATCATCCAGTTCCAACTCCTGCCGTGGTCAGGGCCACATTCCACTAGAGAAAATCCAGTCCTATCATCCACCCAGCCTGAGAGAGTGAGAGTCTGTCCATAAACAGAGGGGAAGGGGAGTCAAGGGCCAAGGAAAGTTCAGATCAACAAACAAAACAGGGAAGAGATGATTCCTACTGGATCATACAACATGACCCAGCCAGCCAGGCTGGCACAGGGCAGGGAATGAGCTGCCAGACCCTACAGGGTCTGGGGCTGACCAGTGCCCAAGTACCCTCTGGAGAAGAGAACATCACTTCTCTTAGCATCCCTGGAAGTGTTTGAGGCCAGGTTGAATGGGGCTTGGAGTAACCTGGTCTGGTGGAAGGTGTCTCTGCCCATGGCAGGGTGTGGAACTGGATGAGTTTTAAGGATCTTTGCAGCCCAAACTATTCCAGGATTCTGTGATCCCATCTCTTCCTGCCCACCCTGCAGGAGGTTGCTCTGCTGAGGCTGCTGTGTGCTCTCCATGTGCTGCCTAGTGGGAAATGTTTGGGATAATCCTTCCAAACTCACCCAGGACTGGTGGTGAGCTCAGCCCTCCCTGTTGCCCAGTGGGACCCTCTAACAGGAATGTTTACACTTGCTTTCCTTCCTCCTCCCAGTTACAGACCAGACGTTCAGGAAGCGCTTGCTGCCCCCCTGGTGCTCCTTCCTGGCTCATGGCATCAGCCTCCTCCTCTTTGCCACCTCCACGGGGGTCTCCGTGTGGATTGGGGTGGGCTTTTCCTCCAGCGTGGCCCTCATGTGGCTCATCTCAGGGATATTCAGCTTTCTGGCATCCTTCCTGGTCTGGGAGCCCCTGAAGGTGAGGATACCACCACTTACCTGTACCTGTGTGTGTGTCAGCTCTAATTAATGTCTTGTCCAGCTACTAATCATGGAATCACTGAGTGGGGAAGGTGGGAAAAGCCCTTTAAACTCATCAGGTCCAACCATCAGCCCACCACCACGTTCACCACTAACCCATGCCCTCAGGTGCCACATCCACATGGCTTTTGAGCATTTCCAGGGATGGCCTGGGCTGGAGAACCTTTTCCATGGAGAAATCCAGTCAGACAGCCACGATGTTAATTGAATAGTCTCTCTCATCTCCATATCCATCAGGGAAGGAAGGATGTCAGCAGAGTGGTGGAGGCAGGGCTGGTGTCTCATTGTTTTAGAGGTTGTCTGGCTGCTCCAAGGAGGGGCTGAGCTGTGCTGAGGGGCCCACAGGAGCTGCTGCTGGAATGCTCAGGTGGCACAGGTCCCCAGAGGCTCTGTGCCCTGTGCCCAGGTGCTGCTGGAGGCTCTGTACTTCTCCCTGGTTGCCAAGAGGCTGCACCCCGAGGAGGATGACACCCTGGTGGAGCAGCCCTTCGTGGAACACGTGTCCGAGAAGATCAGCAAGGTCCGGCCCCCGCAGGGCTTCGCCCTCTTCCAGGCCAAGGAGGAGGCCAGGAAGGTCAAACTGCTGCACAGGATGCTGAAGGTGGGACATCTTCTGGTGCCCAGGGCAGAGATACATCCTAGAGTGGGTGCTCCCAGTCCAGCTGGGACCCCTGAGCTGGTGGGTCTCCGTCTGTCAAAGTCTGGCAGGGACATTGATCTGCTTTACAGAGCTCTGAGAGGGCTGGGAAGCAGAACCATGATGGGGTGGTTGGGAGCAGCTGGTGTTTGGCTCCATAACTCGGGTGTTTGAGGTTAGGGCAAGGTTTGAGTGTGGAGCAGGCACCAACTTGCACAGGAAAATGCATGAGCTGAGCCTTTTGAAATGCAACTCCCCATCTGGGAGCAGAAATTTCAGCCTTTGTAGCTCGTTCAGCACTGATGCTCCACTTGTGCTGGGAATACATAGCTGCTTTGATGAAATCAGGTTATTTTTAAGGGAGTGATTCCCCTTTAAAGATGGAAACCCCCATAACTATTGGATAAGCTGAACTGACAGCATACAGGAGCTCTTTCAACAAAGAGTCTTGCTATGAGCCTGTGATCTGGGTTTCATTTTAATCTGCTTCCCATATGAAAAAAGAAAGAACATCATGCCCTGGGTCCTGATCCTGCTGCATGGCAGTGGAAAACACTGCTCTGCTGCACAATTGGGATCCAGCCCCTCCATGCAATCCCTTTCTACTCTCTTTTCCCCAGAATTTCCTCATCTACATGATGTTCTTGCTGGTGATCCTGCTCACCAACTACGGGGACACGTCCCGCACCAGCCGGGCCTTTCTCCTGCAGAGCTCCATCAAGCAGCAGCTGGGCAGCAACCAATTCCTGCTCATCAAGAGGTACCTGCCAAGGCCCTGGGGTGGGGGGTGAGGTGCTGTTTGCATCAGGGAAACTGGATGTTGGGCTTGTGCTCCACAGGCTCTCCCAGGCTCCTGACTCACTGGGAGCACTGGTGTGGAGCTGGGACTCGCACCCGAGCCTGGCCTGGCAGTGAGCGGGTCCCTTTTGTCCCTGTGGTTCTCCTTTTCTCTTGGAGAGCAAAGGGGTCTGTGGAGGTTGAGAGGCTGAATGTTTCTGTGGGAAGGGGCTCTGTGAGTTGCTGATGTGTCCTCTAAAGGAGACAAGTTCCTCTGTCTCCAAAATTTACAACCGTAAGGTTTAGCCATAAAAAGTGCCTCAAGAACCAGAAATTATATCTTGTACAGTCCTGCCCTTCCTTGCCCTGCACATCTGATTTAACTGGATGAAATTTTCCCAGCTGAGTGTCCACACCACTGGGAATTCCATGAGTCCAGCCTGACCTCAGAACTCTGCCTGGGGTTGAGGGTGTCTAATTCCAGAGCCTTGGGTTCTGTGCACATCAGCATGGCTTGTCCATGCCACCCAAAGTCACTGAAGCTTTGATTTCACCACAGTGTGGAGCAGGAATGATTCCAGTGAGCCTGGTAGGGTTTTTGGGGTGAAAGTGGTGTAAAGCAGGATAATCTGGTCCTAAATAGCATCTCTTTTCCCACTGCTCTGCCACAGACCCCCTGCTCTGATCCTCATCCAGGTATCAAGTAGATTCAATCACCTTTGGGTCATGTCCCATAATCCCTTTTCTGAGCTCATCCCAGCCTCTGGGAGGGGTGGGAATGCTGCCTGTGCCTGGCAGAGCAGCCAGGTTGGCTCTGCAGTGCTCAGTGCCCCGTCCAGGTGAGACACACAGAGCCAGCCCTGGCAGAGCTGCCCCGGGGCTGTGCCCCATCTCACACCCTGTCCCCTCACAGGTCGGATCAGTTCTGGCCCTGGATGTCCCAGGTGTTCCTCCCCTACCTGCACAACAACGGGTCTGGCCAGGAGAGCCACAGCACCACGCTGGGCACGGCCCGGCTGCGCCAGCTGCGGCTGCAGGAGGGTATGTGGGCAGGGAATGGGCACTGCTGTCACAGGGTGGCACTCCTGGAGGGGTGACGTGGGCAGGGAATGGGCACTGCTGTCACAGGGTGGCACCCCTGGAGGGGTGACGTGGGCAGGGAATGGGCACTGCTGTCACAGGGTGGCACTCCTGGAGGGGTGACATGGGCAGCTCGGGGTGCTGAGGGGGCTCAGGGAAGGCAGCAGAGCTTACACAGGGTTTAGTTTGCAGTTTGTACTTAGTGAGCTCCTGGGTCTGCTCTCAAAGATGAACTGGGGGTGTTGGTCATGGAATCCTGGAATGGAATGGGTTGGGTTGGGAGGGACCTTAAATGTCATCCAGTGCCACCCCCTGCCATGGGCAGGGACACCTTCCACTGTCCCCAGTTGCTTCAAGCCCTGTCCAACCTGGCCTTGGACACTTCCAGGGCTGGGGCAGCCACAGCTTCTCTAGGCACCCTGTGCCAGGGCCTGCCCACCCTCCCAGGGAGGAATTTCTTCCCAATATCCCATCTAACCCTGCCCTCCTGTGGTTTAAATCCAGTGATGTGTTCAGGGAGCAGAGTGGTGGTTCATAGTTACCCCAGGGCTGATGGGGATGTCTGTGTTCTCCACTTGTACCCAGCTAATCCACTGGTGGTGTGGATATATCATAATTTCTACATTGGACAGCTCTCTATTTTCTTTATTAATATCCATATTTTTCTTAATCCTCAACTTCTGCATGCTCCTTTCCCTCACCCTGGCAAAATCATAGGGATTCACAGTGGAGAGAGAGGTTGGGTTGATTTCTGGAGGGGTGTGGGAGGAAGGAGATGCTGGGTGTGTGAGCTCAGCTGTGCCCCAGTGCTGGGCTGCCTGAGGTGACACTGTGCTCTCATTCCAGCTGAGTGCCATGCCCAGGACATCCTGCCTGGCATGGGCAGGGCCCAGAGGAGCTGCACTGACCAGCACAGCTTTGCCACTGCTGACTATGGCACAGGCTGGGAGAGGGTGGCCGGGAATGTGACAGCAACGTGGGCACATTCACCACCCGACCTGGCAGGGTAAGGGGCTGCCCAGCCTGCTCTCACCCCCTGCTCCATCCCCATCCTCCAGGGGTGGGACTGCTGATCCAAACACACCTTGACAAGGTTTTGTGCCCTGGGGGGTTCCCAGCCCTCCCCTCAGCCAGGCCAACTGCGGCCCCTGAGCCTGGCAAAGGGCAAACAAGACATAGAAAAGCCAAAGGGCTTCCCTGAGCACAGCCATGCTGGCAGTGGGGGTGGTGGGAGGCACCAAACTTCCCTGGGGAGGTGCCTATCACCTCAGACTGTCTGAAGAGCAGCTTTGGGCTGTTCTGGGGGCCCAGGGCAGAGGGTTCAACTCTCCATCTGCCAGGGCAGGGTAACCCAGCACCCACAGACCAGCACGAGATTCCTGTTCAAGGGGGCAGTGGGAGGTTGTCCTACACACTGGACATAAATCACTGTTGGTTGCTGCTCTGGTTTAGCTCTGGAGGCATCTTCCTGAAAGTCTGGGGCACCACAGGGCCTGGGGCCATCCTGGGGTTGGGACCACTGAGGTGGATCAGTGTGCTCTGTGATTTGTCCTGTGACATAAATGCTGAGGCAGCTGTCGAGGGGCAGGATCTGCATCTGCACACCTGCTCCTGGCCTGCCACACTGGAGGGCAACCAGTGTCCTTCAGCCTCATGCCATGGCTGCCCTTCCTCTGCAGGATCTGGTACTGGGGTTACATCTCCTTCTACGACAGCAGTGGGTACGTGCAGGAGCTGGGCCCTTCCCTGGAGGAGAGCCAGGCCCAGCTGGACTTCCTGCAGCAGCACACGTGGATCGACAACATGTGAGTGTGGCAGGGCCAGAGGAAGTGCCCTGCTGGCACCCAGCACCTTCAGGGGTTCTGCTGGAGTGCCACAGGGGTGTGCCAGTCCCTGAGCTGCTCCTCTGTCCCCCCAGGAGCCGGGCAGTGTTTGTGGAGCTGCTGCAGTACAACCCCAGCGTGGACCTGCACGTGACCATCACGCTGCGCCTGGAGCTCCTGGGATCTGGCCAGGCCATCACTGCCCTCACCATCAACCCCTTCCCTCTGCTGCGGCTCAGTGGGGGGGTCACACTGCAGCTCCTCATGATGGTCAGTGTGGGACCTGCCCCTGCACCCCTCTGCCCTCTGGGTTGCTGCCTGAGGGGCTCTGGGGACCCTCACCCAGGCTGGTCACTGTGNGCTGGGGCAGCCACAGCTTCTCTAGGCACCCTGTGCCAGGGCCTGCCCACCCTCCCAGGGAGGAATTTCTTCCCAATATCCCATCTAACCCTGCCCTCCTGTGGTTTAAATCCAGTGATGTGTTCAGGGAGCAGAGTGGTGGTTCATAGTTACCCCAGGGCTGATGGGGATGTCTGTGTTCTCCACTTGTACCCAGCTAATCCACTGGTGGTGTGGATATATCATAATTTCTACATTGGACAGCTCTCTATTTTCTTTATTAATATCCATATTTTTCTTAATCCTCAACTTCTGCATGCTCCTTTCCCTCACCCTGGCAAAATCATAGGGATTCACAGTGGAGAGAGAGGTTGGGTTGATTTCTGGAGGGGTGTGGGAGGAAGGAGATGCTGGGTGTGTGAGCTCAGCTGTGCCCCAGTGCTGGGCTGCCTGAGGTGACACTGTGCTCTCATTCCAGCTGAGTGCCATGCCCAGGACATCCTGCCTGGCATGGGCAGGGCCCAGAGGAGCTGCACTGACCAGCACAGCTTTGCCACTGCTGACTATGGCACAGGCTGGGAGAGGGTGGCCGGGAATGTGACAGCAACGTGGGCACATTCACCACCCGACCTGGCAGGGTAAGGGGCTGCCCAGCCTGCTCTCACCCCCTGCTCCATCCCCATCCTCCAGGGGTGGGACTGCTGATCCAAACACACCTTGACAAGGTTTTGTGCCCTGGGGGGTTCCCAGCCCTCCCCTCAGCCAGGCCAACTGCGGCCCCTGAGCCTGGCAAAGGGCAAACAAGACATAGAAAAGCCAAAGGGCTTCCCTGAGCACAGCCATGCTGGCAGTGGGGGTGGTGGGAGGCACCAAACTTCCCTGGGGAGGTGCCTATCACCTCAGACTGTCTGAAGAGCAGCTTTGGGCTGTTCTGGGGGCCCAGGGCAGAGGGTTCAACTCTCCATCTGCCAGGGCAGGGTAACCCAGCACCCACAGACCAGCACGAGATTCCTGTTCAAGGGGGCAGTGGGAGGTTGTCCTACACACTGGACATAAATCACTGTTGGTTGCTGCTCTGGTTTAGCTCTGGAGGCATCTTCCTGAAAGTCTGGGGCACCACAGGGCCTGGGGCCATCCTGGGGTTGGGACCACTGAGGTGGATCAGTGTGCTCTGTGATTTGTCCTGTGACATAAATGCTGAGGCAGCTGTCGAGGGGCAGGATCTGCATCTGCACACCTGCTCCTGGCCTGCCACACTGGAGGGCAACCAGTGTCCTTCAGCCTCATGCCATGGCTGCCCTTCCTCTGCAGGATCTGGTACTGGGGTTACATCTCCTTCTACGACAGCAGTGGGTACGTGCAGGAGCTGGGCCCTTCCCTGGAGGAGAGCCAGGCCCAGCTGGACTTCCTGCAGCAGCACACGTGGATCGACAACATGTGAGTGTGGCAGGGCCAGAGGAAGTGCCCTGCTGGCACCCAGCACCTTCAGGGGTTCTGCTGGAGTGCCACAGGGGTGTGCCAGTCCCTGAGCTGCTCCTCTGTCCCCCCAGGAGCCGGGCAGTGTTTGTGGAGCTGCTGCAGTACAACCCCAGCGTGGACCTGCACGTGACCATCACGCTGCGCCTGGAGCTCCTGGGATCTGGCCAGGCCATCACTGCCCTCACCATCAACCCCTTCCCTCTGCTGCGGCTCAGTGGGGGGGTCACACTGCAGCTCCTCATGATGGTCAGTGTGCTACCTGCCCCTGCACCCCTCTTGCCTCTGGGTTGCTGCCCAGAGGGCTCTGGGGGCCCTCACCCAGGCTGGTCACTGTGGGCATGGGCATTGGGGAGCTTCAGGAGGGCATGGGGCACTGCAGGTGGTGGGACTTGGCCTAGTCCAGGGGGCTTTTGCTGTCCTGGGTGCAGCACAGCAATCAAGCGTTGCCCTCTCTTTCCCTGGTGACCTCTCTGTCCCTCTCTCAGGTCTTCCTGATGATGTTTGTGGTTTACTTCGTGGTGTCGGAGTCGCTGTCCATCAAGAAGGAAGGCAGATCCTACTTCACCCTGTGGGGCAACTATGGCCAGTGGCTCTTCATCCTGCTCACCACGAGCACCGTGGTGGTTCACCTCAGCCAGGCCACCCTTGCTGACCAGCAGTGGCTCAAGTACCTCAACAACCGCAGGGGCTTCACCAACTTCTACCAGGTGGCCTTTCTGAGCTCCGTGTTCAGCAGCCTGGCTGCGTCCCTGCTCTTCCTCCTGACTGTGCAGGTAGGGGAGGGTTCAGGGGAGCAGCACCTGGGCAGGGGGGGCTTTGGGCCTTCTGTGCCAGCCTGTCACCCTGCATGGTCCCTGGCAGGGTGAGCAAAGGGCCCTGCAGGAAAACAAATGCAGGTATGAGGTCCTGATGGGGTGCTGGTCGGATGCGGCTGCCACATCAGCCCCTGCTGCAGGGGTGGCAGTGAGGCCAAGTGTGTCTCTGCTGCAGCATTTTGGGTCTCCACAGCCTCTGGGTCCCCTTAGTGAATTCAGCCAAGTGTGGCTGATGGGATGATTATGTCTGTGAGGAACTCGTGGACTGGGATGTTGTGTGCTCTGCCAGGGCTTGTGTTTCCCTCCCCATACTGGGGGGGCTCTGTGTGTGACCCCTCCCCTCTCCTGCCCAGGCTGCCCGGCAGCTGCGCTTCGTCAGGCAGTGGTCGGTGTTTGGCAAGACCTTCCAGAAGTCTGCGAAGGAGCTGATGGCTGCAGGGGTGGCCTTCGTCCTCCTCCTCCTCGCCTACGCCCAGCTCGGCTTCCTGGTAACTACCCCTGTCCCCCTCCCCTCACACAGGGGCTGGTTGTGGTCCTGTTGCCCCTCATCCCATGGGTCCCCTGGGTGTTCTGTGCCCACCCTGCCACAGGCTGCTTTGGCCAGGGACTGTCCCTGTCACAGCTGATTCACGGGCCACCCCTCGGGGCCCTTGTGAGAGGGGATATCTTGGCTTAGGGGAACACTTGTCTGTTGCTCCCTTCTCATCACCTCTCCAATGTCCCCTTTGCAGCTCTTCTCCTCCTCCTCCGAGTCCTTCCGCAGCGTGGGGAGCAGCCTCCTGCTGCTGCTGGCCCTGCTCCGGGGCAGTGGGAGCCTCCCGCCCTGCCTGCCCGAGCCCTCGGGCCTCTACTGCCTCTTCTGCACCAGCTACATCCTGCTGGAGGTGTGGCTGGTGCTGAGGCTGCTGACGGTGGTGCTGATCCACAGCTACCGCCACATGCACTTCGAGCTCTACCGACCTGCCTTCGAGCCCCAGGACTACGAGATGGTGGAGCTCTTCGTGCGCAGGCTCAAGATGTGGATGGGCTTCAGCAAAGCCAAGGAGGTGAGAGCAGCCTTGGGACCCCAAGGAGAAGGGGCCAGGTGTGACAGAGAGCAATGTTCACCCTCCTTAGCCTTCCCTTGCCCCTGGCTACATCCTACTGCTGCTCACAGCCTGGTTCCTCAGGCAGGCGAGGGCTGGAGCAGTGGCTGGTTAGTGATGGGGCTGGGCTAGTGATGGGACACTGTAAGGGCA
>WBMV01005750.1:10189-48219 GCA_013396655.1 Campylorhamphus procurvoides | reverse complement strand
TGGCCCAGTTCGACCGCGTCAACCAGGTGACGGAGGACGTGTCCCGCATCGAGCTGCTCCTCGAGGGCTGTCGGAGCCGCCGCTGCCGGGGCGGGCCCCGGGCACCGTCCCCAGAGGTGTCGGACACGGAGCTGCCCCCGCGCCGTGCCGGGGCCGTGCCCTCGGGCCGGGGCTCGGTGCCCGGGCGGCTTCTGCGGGCGAGCCGGGCTGGCAGCGCGGTGCCCACGGGCAAAGGCGGCGCTGGAGCCGCACCTGCCGTCAGGAGGAAGCGGCCCCTGCGCTCCAAGAACAGGGTGCACCCCACGGTCAAGTAAGGTGGGGAGCGGTGCCCGGGGAGGGCACGGACAGGGCTTTGCCAAGGGGGGGCTGTGCCCGCCCTGGAGCCTCGGGAGCTGCCGCGGCGGCCGGGCCGGCCGGGCACACGGGGCTGTCCTGCCACGCCGCTGGCACGGCCACCAACCTTCCACGGGGCACCCCAGTGTCACACGGGGGGAGGCCGAGCCTTTCCCCTGGGAACAGGCAGGTGCAGGAGGTGCCCGTGGGTGCAGGGACCAGCACGGGTTGTTGAGCAGCCCCGGCTGCAGGTGGTGACAGGGACAGCGCTGGGGGAGCAGGACGATGCTCAGCCCCTTCCCTGCTGGCTGTGCCGGAGGGACAGGGGCAGGAGAGCCCCAGGCCTGGGAGGTTTGAACCAAGGCTCGGATTTTTGTCGACCAGACGCACTGTGGAGGAAAGCGACAGCTTTCGAGAAGGTATTTAACCCACCTTGGTTTTAAGTATAAATAGATATATAGATAAATGCTATCTACACCCAGATCAGTTAATTTCCAGTATTGGCTANGTTTCCCTCCCCATACTGGGGGGGCTCTGTGTGTGACCCCTCCCCTCTCCTGCCCAGGCTGCCCGGCAGCTGCGCTTCGTCAGGCAGTGGTCGGTGTTTGGCAAGACCTTCCAGAAGTCTGCGAAGGAGCTGATGGCTGCAGGGGTGGCCTTCGTCCTCCTCCTCCTCACCTACGCCCAGCTCGGCTTCCTGGTAACTACCCCTGTCCCCCTCCCCTCACACAGGGGCTGGTTGTGGTCCTGTTGCCCCTCATCCCATGGGTCCCCTGGGTGTTCTGTGCCCACCCTGCCACAGGCTGCTTTGGCCAGGGACTGTCCCTGTCACAGCTGATTCACGGGCCACCCCTCGGGGCCCTTGTGAGAGGGGCTATCTTGGCTTAGGGGAACACTTGTCCGCTGCTCCCTTCTCATCACCTCTCCAATGTCCCCTTTGCAGCTCTTCTCCTCCTCCTCCGAGTCCTTCCGCAGCGTGGGCAGCAGCCTCCTGCTGCTGCTGGCCCTGCTCCGGGGCAGTGGGAGCCTCCAGCCCTGCCTGCCCGAGCCCTCGGGCCTCTACTGCCTCTTCTGCACCAGCTACATCCTGCTGGAGGTGTGGCTGGTGCTGAGGCTGCTGACGGTGGTGCTGATCCACAGCTACCGCCACATGCACTTCGAGCTCTACCGACCTGCCTTCGAGCCCCAGGACTACGAGATGGTGGAGCTCTTCGTGCGCAGGCTCAAGATGTGGATGGGCTTCAGCAAAGCCAAGGAGGTGAGAGCAGCCTTGGGACCCCAAGGAGAAGGGGCCAGGTGTGACAGAGAGCAATGTTCACCCTCCTTAGCCTTCCCTTGCCCCCGGCTATGTCCTGCTGCTGCTCACAGCCTGGTTCCTGGGGCAGGCGAGGGCTGGAGCAGTGGCTGGTTAGTGATGGGGCTGGGCTAGTGATGGGACACTGTAAGGGCATCATCTGCCAGTTCTCAGCCCCCCAGTTTTAACTGGGATTGTCACACCAGGAATGGGTGGGAGCAGCCCTGGGGCTGGTTGGAGTGTTCCCACTTGGAGCTCCTGAACTAACCCTGCCTCTCCTCCCTTGTCCCCTTCCAGTTCCGGCACAAGGTGCGGTTCGAGGGGATGGAGCCGCTGCCTTCCCGGGACTCCAGTGACTCCAAGTCCTTCCGAGGCCCCACTCCCAGCGCTGCCTCCGACAGCTCCAGGGCCTCCACCTCCTCCAGCCAGCTGGACGGGCTGAGCCTCGTGCTGAGCACCCGGGACAGCCTGGAAGTGGACGCCGACATCCAGCGCCTCCTCTCCCTCTTCGAGATGCTGCTGGCCCAGTTCGACCGCGTCAACCAGGTGACGGAGGACGTGTCCCGCATCGAGCTGCTCCTCGAGGGCTGTCGGAGCCGCCGCTGCCGGGGCGGGCCCCGGGCACCGTCCCCAGAGGTGTCGGACACGGAGCTGCCCCCGCGCCGTGCCGGGGCCGTGCCCTCGGGCCGGGGCTCGGTGCCCGGGCGGCTTCTGCGGGCGAGCCGGGCTGGCAGCGCGGTGCCCACGGGCAAAGGCGGCGCTGGAGCCGCACCTGCCGTCAGGAGGAAGCGGCCCCTGCGCTCCAAGAACAGGGTGCACCCCACGGTCAAGTAAGGTGGGGAGCGGTGCCCGGGGAGGGCACGGACAGGGCTTTGCCAAGGGGGGGCTGTGCCCGCCCTGGAGCCTCGGGAGCTGCCGCGGCGGCCGGGCCGGCCGGGCACACGGGGCTGTCCTGCCACGCCGCTGGCACGGCCACCAGCCTTCCACGGGGCACCCCAGTGTCACACGGGGGGAAGGCCGAGCCTTTCCCCTGGGAACAGGCAGGTGCAGGAGGTGCCCGTGGGTGCAGGGACCAGCACGGGTTGTTGAGCAGCCCCGGCTGCAGGTGGTGACAGGGACAGCGCTGGGGGAGCAGGACGATGCTCAGCCCCTTCCCTGCTGGCTGTGCCGGAGGGACAGGGGCAGGAGAGCCCCAGGCCTGGGAGGTTTGAACCAAGGCTCGGATTTTTGTCGACCAGACGCACTGTGGAGGAAAGCGACAGCTTTCGAGAAGGTATTTAACCCACCTTGGTTTTTAAGTATAAATAGATATATAGAGAAATGCTATCTACACCCAGATCAGTTAATTTCCAGTATTGGCTACTTTTATGCTCCAGAAATTGGTACTATTATTTGTATTTAAGGAAATCCAATATTTAAAACAAAGGACATTGCAAGCTCCAGCGAGCTGCCAGCCTGGCTGGGCTGGGGGGACAGGGAGCAGCAGCTCAGCCTGAGGGCTGTGAGACCCCCGGGCTGCTCCACCTCCTCCAGTTTGGGGTTCCCAAGGTGCTGGTGTCACCGTGGTCCCCCCCCGTCCCTGTCCCCCTGCCGTGGCCCTGGGCAGCACTGGCTGCTTGGCTTCTCTAAGCCAAGGAATGTATTGCCCTAAGTATATGTATTTTTTGGTTTACTTGTTCCTATGTACTGCCCAGCACTTTAAACAAGGCTTTCCTCGGCTACCAGTGACACGTGCGAGCTAAGAACGGGATAATATATCACAAAAGCAGTATTTTGTTTGTTTAGCCCATAAACTGAAATGGGCAGGGAGGAGGAGAGCACAGCCCCCCCCAGGCAGCAGGGCCAGCACCTTCCCCACGAGCACAAAGGAGGCAGGGGAAGCCCTGAGGGAGCTTTTTTGGGGTCCCTCCAGCCCTGCCCTGGGGGCTGCACTCCCCTCCTCAGCCCCATTTCACCTTATGGCTATTGTAAGTAATTTATATGGGGTGTGTTTGGTTTTTAAATGTATATATTTTTGTATGTTTGCTATATTTTCATAGCATCGGTACCGTGTTTGAAACATGTAGATAGGAGACAGAATACTATTGTCAGAGTTATTTAAAGGATGTATTAAGTGCTTCTTCCTGGGAATGTCCCGTGTATATAAGGATTGGGTGTCTGTGTGTGTGTGGTGTGTGTGCTCCCCTGGCTGAGGGTCAGCAGGGCTGGCTTGGGGCAAGGGGGGGAAGCCCCCAGGGGGCTCCTCCGTGTGTTCCAGAACCTGCTCCAGGCTTTGGAGAGGGGAGAGGGTGGAAGGGAAGGCTCAGGTGGGCAGTGCTGCAGGGGAGGTGCTTTGGGGTCAGAGAAAGAGGCCTCCTGTGGCACCTCCATTACTCCATCACCTCCTGAGCCTCCCCTCCAGCCCCAGTTGTGCTGGATACTTTTTAAGATTTCATTCCAATATCCATGTGCTTCCTTGGCCACATCCCATCTGGGGGGCTGAGGGACAGAGGGTGCTCTGTGATGGCTTTAGGACAGGTCTGTTACCTTTGGCAAACTCAGGTGCTGTGCAGGACAGATGCTGTGAAAAGGTTGCAGAGGGAAGAGGGCAGGAGAAGACAAGGAGGATCAGTTAAAGTGAGCTGGTGGTTGGTCAGGGTGGAGGTGTTGGAAGAGCAGAGGGCACAGAGAAGGGGAATGTAGAGTGGAAATCCAGTACTGGGAACCAGGACACGTTGGGAATGCAGGAAATGCAGGTGGGAGAGGACAGAGAAGGTCAGAGGGAGGGTCCCAGCTCAGGGGCAGGAGGTGCCTGGAGCAGGCAGGACCAGTGGCTGAGCCCAGGGCTGGGGCCAGTGTTGGTCACCTTTGTCTCTGTGCTTAAACAAAACCCTGGGTTTCAAGCCAGGGATGTAAAACTATTTGCCTTGGATTTTTTGTTCCTTTAACTTCCCAAGCAGAACAGCACCAGGCTCAGCTCTGGCAGATGTCCATGACTTACCTGGTGACAATGCCAGTGCAATTTTGTCCCCAAACCCCCAGGGCAGTAACAGCAGTGGGGAGGTGTCCCAGGGACCTGTCCCTTCAGCTGATCATGGCTCAGGGCTGGAGTCACATCCAGCTCCCAAGCTCCTGGCTCCACTCACCACTGCTCCAGCACAGCCGCTCCTCCCCGGTGGAGCACTGGGGGTGTAGATCCAGCCCCCTGAGGGCCCTGTGGGAATGTTTAGTGATTGAAATGAACCAAATGAACCAAGCAGGTCTTGGAAATCTCCTGAAGAGCAGAAAATTTCAGTTCATGATGCAGAGTTTAGTTCTCAGGTTGAGTATCCTCATTAAAAGAGGCTGGTGGGAGGAGTGAAGTGCAGGAAGGAGAGATGGAGGCAAGAGGGGTGAACAGGGCCCCTGGAGCAGCCCTTCCTAAGCTAATGGGCAGCTTTAACAAGGACACTCCCCAAATCCTCCCCTGCTTGTGTGTGTGTGAGTGTGTGTGTGTGAGTGAGACTTACCAAGTGCTTCTTCTAATCAAAGAGGAGCAGAAATGGGATCAGACAACTGCCCTCCCTGTCCTTCCCTGGAAGAAGGGAGAGCAGCTCTGCCCCCCCCAGTTGTTTCCTGAGAAGCCCAACCCTGCTGTGTGGGCAGCACCCACAGCTTCCAGCACTCACAGTTCTCAGAGCAGCAGTTCCTTGTTCAGCAGCCCAGGGTCCCCTCAGTGTCCCAGCTCAGGCCCAGCTGCAGCCACAGGGACTCAGGCAGGAGTTACACCCTCCCAGCAATAAACTTGACTCGCAGCCCTCGCCAGTAACTCCCCCTGAATGTATATTTCTGTTGTCTGTAGTCACCAAGAGATGGTTTCTTATTTATTGTCTTAAATCTCACAAAGATGCATCAGGATCAAGCTGCTTGAATAAAAACCAAACCCCTGATCCATCAGTTCCAAGGGAGAGGGAGGGACTTCTCTAAGTGCCTTTTTTTTGTTGTTTTTAAAGAACGATTGTGACCAAAATGCCAGCGGTTCCTGTCGGGCCAGCATTTCACTGCAAACAAAAATGGGGTGTTTTGTAACTGTGGGGATGTTTCTTAAAAACTGACAAGGTCAAATAAACACTGACTGCTATGACCTGGTTCCCTTGGCTTTGTCTCCATCCCTCCAGCCCCAAAGCAGCTCCAGCTGGGGCTGCTTCTCCAGCCCCTGCTCGTCCTCTTGGTGTCCAGAATGTTAATTAAGGTCTCCTGCACAAGACAAAACACTTTGTTAAATCCTCCAGCCTCTTAGGGCAGCTCTGGGCTGGCATTAGTGACATCAGCTCCTGTGGTCCCCTAAAGGAAGCTGGGCCAAGGCAGAGTGGGGCTCAAGGGCTCACACAGAGCTGCCCTGGCTCACCTGTGGTGGGCAATGCCCACAGAAAAGCTCCTTCCCCACTGCAGGTTACCTGAAGCACAAGGAATATTCCAGTACAGAGACTGGAACACAGCCAGGAATCCCCATGTCCAGCACTGGGAGTTGTGGCAGGAGCAACATGGATCAGGAGGAGGAGGGATTTACACCATTAGGAAACAGTTGGAACCTTCCCAGGCCAGCAAGAACCCACTGACCAGACAAATACTTTATTTCCTTTACGACTCAAACACTCAAACACAACAGACACTTGGTGTTCCCAAACACCCTTCACAGTCCCACGTGCTCATTGCACTTGTCTTCACCTCACTGCTGTGAGCCATTCCCAAATCCACACTTTCCATTCAGGGCCAGAGCAGGAGATAAAGTACTCACAGTATAGTCCAGCTTCTGTGGTGCCTCCCAGTTGGGTGGTGTACGTAGTGTCTGGTGCCCATCTCACCTGGGCATGGGCTCTGGAATCCCATTCCAGCTGTGTTGGGACTGAACCTTCCAGGAGCCCCAGAAGAGACTGTCACTGTCAGTGCAACAGGCAGAGCTCGTGCTGAGATGATGCCCCAAGACATGGCAAGTCTCAAAAAGGGGTTGATCAGGTGCACAGAGAAGGCTGAGGCACCCCAGCATTCCTGCAACAAGTGGAACTTCTCCAGGTGGACTTGGAAACCAGGTCTGGCCTCAGGATGAACACGTGGAGTCAGCCCGGGGGGTCAGACTGCTCAGCTCTGCTGCTCCACCTCCCTGTTTGCTGTTACTTCTGGTCACAAAATAATTTCTGTGAAATTCTCAGAATGCAGACAAACCTGTGGGAATTTAAGCAGCATTTGGGGCAGAAGAGAACCCAAATTACCTTTCCAAAGCTGGCAGCAGAACAAGTCAGAGCCTGGAGAGTCCAAGTGCTGAGATACTCTGAGTCCAGGGAGGAGCTGGAATTCCAGGGTGCTCAGAAACAGCAACTGGATTTTCAATACTTCATATTTCATTCCCAGTAAAGTCACCAAAAATCCCACAGTTCCTGCACCTTCATGTGAGGATGTGCAGAATATCATCCTTTGTCTGCTTCCACCAGGAGCTGGTGTGGAAGGAATCCAAAGAAAGGTTCTGCAGGGAAGTTCCCAACAGAGACAGAAGCCTTGAAATTGCTCAAACCAAATCAAACCAAACACAGTGGGTTGGTCCTCTCAGAGCTTCTGCTGGGGAACAGTGTCCTCCTCAGGGAACTGCAGAGGGCTGAGACAGGAGCATCCAAACCTGGCAGGGTTCAGTGCCAAGCCCACATGCAAGGAGCACAGCCAGGCCTGCCCCCCTGTGCCCACACAGGTCAGGGGGCAGCGGGCAGGGGACAGTCCCACCCCTCGCTGTGCCAGGGTTTACACGAACTCGGTGAAGTCGTCCACGGAGGAGATGAGCCTCTTCCTCTGCCCCGTCTCGTAGGTGGTTGGGGGGTCCTGGGGCATCTGGGGAGGGGGCTTGCTGGGGGCAGAGGGGTGCAGCTGCAGGGGAAGGCCAGGGCTCTGGTACTGCGTTTCCTCACGGAGCTGAAAGGCAAAGGAGAAACATGAGCTCCATTCTCCATTTGGGAAGGGCAGGTTACTCAGGACACGGTCCCACCACCCCCAGCACTGAGTGGGTGCCACTCTGTGTCCAGATATTGGACATCAGGAACAATTTCTTCATGGAAGGGGTTGTCAGGCATTGGAAAGGGCTGCCCAGGATGGTGGTGGAGTCCCCATTCCTGAAGGTGTTCAAGGAATGACTGGAGGTGGCACTCAGTGCTCTGGGCTGGGTGACAAGGTGGGGATGGGTCAGAGGTTGGATTTGATGGTCCTGAAGGCTTTTCCAAACTAAATAATTCCATGATTAGGGTTCCCAAAGGCCCTGCCACTAGAGAAGCTGGTTGGAAGCTCCCAAGTTCAAACCTCTATGTTGCTACACTCATCACTCCCACAACGGATAGAACTGGAACTGGATCACCTTGAGGGTTCCTTCCAACCCAAACCATTCTGGATCCAAACCTCCACACAGACATTCCTCCTCTCACCTGGCAGCTTTTGGAAGCTGATTTGATCTGCCTGATCTTGAGAAGACTCTCAGCAAAGCCCAGCTCTCAGCCCTGAGAGCAGCCCCACTCACCCGGTGCCGGAGCCTCTTGATGTGGCGCAGCCTGGCGATCCATTTGGAGGGGTAGGTGTCCGTGGGGTTGGAGCGGCTGTGGTGGACCTGGGAAGCCATCTGAGTTGGGAAGGGGAACACAGGAGACACATTAACATCACCAGGACAAGACAATCAAAATAAGAGAACTTTTCAGTGCAGTTTGCAGCAACTAAAGTACAGCTCTGAGTTAGGACTGTTCATGTGCCACTCTGACTTCAAGGTCAAGTAAAAAACTTATTTCTTTGCTTTAGCAAGCCCTACTCATTTCCTGGGAAGCTGGTGATGGATGGCCCAAGGCACCAGCTGGAAGCCAGGAGGTCTCAGGGAGCTCAGGGTACTCACATTGGCATGCAGGGCCATCTGACGGGCCACGAAGGGCAGGTTCTTGTCAGAGATGATCTTGGCAACACTCGTGTCCACGAGACCCTCCATGTCTTTCATTTAAAGGAATAAGAAAAAAATTCTTTTCACACAGTTAAGAACAAGCCAAAGGTTGCCAGTAACTAAATAAGTAATAAAAACCTGAGGAACTGTATCACACAAGTTCCCACTGAGCTCCACAGCTCCCACTGTAACAGAACTTGTGCTGTTTAGAACAGCTTAACATGACTGTGTTGAGGCTCCCTTATCTTGGGGAACATACATGGACACGACAAACCCAGATGTAACTGGGAAAACTGGTTCCAGAGGGTTTCTCCTGGAAGTTTTCTCTTCTGGGACACAAACTCACTGCCCAGTGAAGGCAGTTGCTGACCCCCCCCAAGGGAAGGGCTGAGGGGTCCCCACCTTTCCGACACTGCAGCGTCACCAGGTTACAATCATAGTCCAGGGGGGTGATGATCACGTGCACAAAATTGAACTGGCCCTAAGGAGGAAACAATAAAACAGTCAGAAACATTTTGAATGCCATAAACACACATATGTGAGCCCACCAAGGCCAACAACTCACAAACTCCACACTGTTTGTTCAGTTAACACACCAAGTGAAGGTTTACAACACACCCACAAGGAAAATCCTGTACCTTTATTGTTCCCAGCTTGAAGTCCTCTCCTGAATCATTGTAAACGATAGAAACAAAATCATTCCCCAGGTGCCTCTTCTTGTCACAGCGATATTTATCCAAATCCTTGGTGGGCATCAGAGTAGCAATGTGGAAAATGGCTGGAGAGGGAAACAAAAATCCTCAGGCGGGGCTGGCAAAGCAGGAATGGTCACATGCCAGTCACTCCTCTGGGAGACAAAGCAGAACCAGCACCAAAACAATAAAAATACAAGTTGTGCTCCTTCAACAAGGTTGTCCCCATTTGTGACAGCTGAATCCAGTGCCATGGGCTGCTCCAGTGGTCTCAAGAACCACCAGCTCATTCTGCAAACCCCACTGATCCCCAGAGAGCAGACGATTTAAAAAGGACTATGACTTTTTTTCTTAAATCAGGTGGGTGTGCACCTCTCCCAGACTTTAACACATGGCTTGCAGAGATATCAGAATGAAGAGGAGCAGATCAGAGCCCCAGCTCACCTTCCCTCCCTCCCTGGAAAGGAAAGAGTGTGTAGAAGGCAGGTCAGTTAAGGTGAGAAGAGACAGACCATCCTTCCAGCTCCTGGAGCCACCTCACCTTGCATGATGTCATCGTGCCAGCAGTAGGTGAACTGGCCATCCTCCCCACACACATCCAGGCCCCCCAGGTAGATCTTGTCTGGCTGGCAGTCCTTGAGCTCGATGAGCTTCCCCAGCCCCGTGAGGAACTCCGTGTAGCGATAGGAGCCGTGCTCGTTGGACAGGATGGCGATCTCATTGTTGCTCTGGGGCACAGGAACATGGGACAGTCACTGAGTGCCAGCAGCACCAGTGGTCACCTTCCTGGGATTAGGGTATTACCCTCCCAGAAGGGCTGAAGGCAGCCACTGGTTTTTAGTGCAAGTAAGAAGAGGCAAGGTCTGCAAGCACAGAAGGATCCCAGAGCCAGAGGTGCCCAGCCCTGGGTAGGGGCTGAAGGCCCTGCAGGTGCAGGAGGATCCCACAGCCAGAGGTGCCCAGCCCTGGGTAGGGGCTGAAGGCCCTGCACACACCCACCTGGCCCTCTCCAACGTAGAGCACAGCAATCTTGTGTGTATCATAGGATGGGATCTGGTCCAGGAGCTGCACCGACCTCTCAAATGTCTGCAACCAAAACACTGGTCACACCTGGGCCAGGGAAGGGGCCCCTGGGGGTGGAACTGGGGGCTTTAAGGTCCCTTCCAACCCAAGCCATTCCAGGATTCTGTGATCTTTAAAAACTTATCTCCACACATGCACTGCCTGCACTAAACCCCCTCTGGGACAGAGCAAGCACAGATTCCTGCCTTTCCCTAGTGTTTTCCCTGCTGGAAACCCTGACAGTGCCCATCAGCCCAGGGACAGGGCAGTGCTCTGTGCCATCTGGCGCCAGCTCTCCTGGGTTCACACTCCAGGTGACATTAATTTGCCCAACTGCCTCAGCTGGATGCATTTGCCAGGATTAAATCTCATCCTATCTTCATTTCAGCTCCAGGCATGGAAAATGGTTGTGTCTCTTGCTCTGAAGAACATTTCTAGCCCAAGGCACCTCCCCATCTCACCTGAGCTCCCTCCTGCCTCATCACCCACAGCCAAAGCCAGGAGAAACTGTCAGCAGGAGTCTGGGGGCTCAGTTCTCCAGAACCCCATTCCAGCACTGTTTCTCCAGGAATTTAATGACTAATATCCACAGAAAGCTTCTTGCCCCTTCCCAATTATACAGAGGGCTGACAGGTCACTTAATGCTCAGCTCTCATCCTATCAGCAAACCCCAAACTCCTCAACTCTCCCTGCCTTCTGTCCAGGATTGTGAAACATCACCAGTAATATCTCCCAGCCTCCCAAATCCAATCCAAAGCCATAAAGCAGGAGCCATCAGGACTGGGCTACAGAGAATCTCCCATAGGAGACACCTTTAACTTGCACCACCTGTGCTGAACTTTTCTAATTAGCATTTTAATTCAAAGCAAGCAATGAGGTTAGAAAAATTATCTCCAAGAATTTACAAAAAACTCCTTGCCTACCTCATTTGGCAACAAGAGGGGCTTGTTGTTTTCATCACCAAAGAATGGGGAGTGGTACAACTGTAAAAACACAAAGCTAAGGGAGAGAGGGGGGGAAAAGTCTGTTACCATTAAAATTAAATCAATTTTGATCAGCTGGATGCAAGAATATCATGTACAGCAGAAAAATAGGAGCAATTAAAATGCTAACAGGGCATTACTCATCTTTAAAACCCTTCAGGTGCCTGGGCTACCTGCAGTTTGCAATAGAGCCCTGTCAGAAAAACAAAGATGTGTCAAAGAGCAGCAGCCACACAAATCCCCTGTTCAAAGGGCAGGAATGGAGGGGCAGCAATGCCCTCCTGCCTCACAGCTCCAGGGCTGCCTCTGGGTTATCACACACATGCCTGCCTGCTCATTTCCACTTCACCTGTCCTCAGTAAGGTGAAAATTGTCTCATCATGCAATTCTGGGCAACTACCAATATCTCAAGTTGAAAAAAACAAAAATTATAAACCTTCTATTTCTTTTTCTTAGGATTTTGCACATTCTATTTCTTGAAATGCAAAACTAGTAACTGATCCAGTTCACAGCAAAATTAACTCTAGGTGACCTGCAGTTGAGCCACACACCTTAAATCAGCACAGATTAAGAACACAAGGAAACTATCCATGTATTTCTTTCACCATTTCAAACAGAACCAAGTTCAGTTTCCTAAAGCTAATTTGGTAGTGGCCTCAATATTTCCATATTAGCTTCTTAATAAAACATAATTAATCTTTCCAATCAGATCCTGCTTTGCAGACCCCACAGCCCCCCTGAACAACCCCAGCCACGGCATGGCAGGTCTGAGCTCCCCTTTCTGGCTCAGAGGAGCCTCCACTCACCTGGGGTTGATGCCGGGCACTTTCTCAGCGTTGGAAGCTGCTGCCCTGCCCTTGAAGGCGTCTCTCTCGATCCTCTTGCCCCTCCTGGACGGGGCGGAGTCAGAGATGGTGTAACCCCGGGGCCGGTGGCCCGAGGGGGAGCGGGGAGAGGTGGCAGCCCCGGTGCCATCCAAGCCCGATGAGGTGACCCTGGAGTCCTCCCCCCTGCCCAGCCAGCTGCCCAGCCCCTCCCCTTCCAGGTTCCCAGATTGGGATTTGGACTTCACTTCCGTGCTCAGCCTCCTGGTTACTTCTCTGCCGTTTGCATCCTTGAGGACCTCCTGCAGTGTCTGGAGCTCGGGAGAGGAGCTGGACTTGCTGAGGGGCTGGGATGGTTGGAAGGAGAGCTCCTCCAGCGTCCGGCCGTCCTCCCTCCCGATGGGAATCCCACCCTCCACCAGCTCCTCTGACTTCATGGATTTGTCTTCTTGGCTGGAGGTGGAGGAGGACTTGAAGAGACAGAAACAAAGATGAACAGTTTTCATGGAATCACAGAACAGTTTGGGTTGGAAAGGACCTTAAAGCCCATCCAGTTCCATCCCCTTCCACCAGCCCAGGGTGCTCCAAGCCCTGTCCAACCTGGCCTTGGACACTTCCAGGGAAGGGGCAGCCCCAGCTTCTCTCCCCACCCTGTGCCAGGGCCTGCCCACCCTCCCAGGGAAGGATTCCTTCCTTTTCCTGAGAGCCAAAATAAAAGCTGACAACAGCAATGCCCAAGGCCCCTGACACTTCCAGGGCAAGGTGAGCAGGAAGGTGCCAAGCACAGCCAAATGTGGACCAAAGACCCTGATAGAACAGGTATTTTCCCCTGCAGTGCCCCCAGGCCATCCAAACTCTCCATGATGGCTCCACATGCACTTTGGGGTCATTAGTGGGTTGGTTCTGAGGGTGCCAGGAGGGAATTCCCAGCCAATCCTCCCGTGGCTGTCTGCCAGGACACACAGCTCCCCTGCTCCTCCTTACCCTGCTGTCTGCCAGGACACACAGCTCCCCTGCTCCTCCTTACCCTGCTGTGTCCCAGGACACACAGCTCCCCTGCTCCTCCTTACCCTGCTGTCTGCCAGGACACACAGCTCCCCTGATCCTCCTTACCCTGCTGTAGGACTCCTGGCCTTTACCAAACCTTTCCTCACTCAGGATGTTCTCCGAGCACGATGTCTCCATGTCCTCACTCTCCGGGGACTCCGCTGGGGACTCAGTTTCCTTGAGCTCCATGTCACCAGTGCTCCCCTCCTCCAGCACCACAGCAGACTCTATGGAGACACAGGGCAGGGGGGCTGAGGGCTGCAGAGGGGCAGCACTCCATCCTCTGTCCTCTGAAGTGCCAGCCTTTTCCCCACGGGATCTCAACGGAAGGCCATGTGGAAGGAGTGCCCTTTGGGTTCTTGGCATGTCAGACTCGCTCTGGGTTCCCCTTTGGCAGGGAATAAATCCCTCTCCCAGCAAAGGCCAAACAAAGTGCAGCTGTTTCCAATTGTTCCTGAGGAACAAGGAGGGGACAGAATGAGGAAATGGGACCTTGGACATGGGTTACCAGGACAGACAGGAACTGTAGAGATGCAGGAAAGCACCAGAGTGGTGCTAAAAGTTCACTGAGACATCAGTTCTGTGCAAGTGTGCAACACAGGGGGGGGTTTCTTGTATTGAAATGCAACACTCCTGTGCCTTGAGGCCTGGAAGGAGATAAGAAATTTTCCTAGGAGCCATTTCCTTGCAGTTTGGCCGTTTTCCTGGTACATCTCAGGAGCAGCAGAACAATTCAGCCCTAAACATGTGGAAGGACAAGAGCAGGAGTGAGACAGCAAAGCTGCTCGTGGCACCTGCTCACACCAACAGGGAATGGCACCACACTGACAAGAAAACTCCATGGAATCCCTGCCTACATGGGAGACCTCACATTGGATCTGCTCCAGGCACTGACCACAGGGGTGAGTCTGACCAAAGGCTCCTTTTGGCCTTACTTTTTGTCCTGAGGAAAAGGCTGGAGAACAGGAGGCTTCCCATTATGCACACAAGGGACTGGAAGACCAATCTGAAAGGCCAAGATTTGTTTTCCAAAATAATAATAATAAAACCAAAAATTAGCACACACAAGAAATAAAAAACCAAGGAAAATCAGCAAAATTAAAAAAAAAAATACAAAGAAAAATCACTAAAGCAGCTTTTCCTGGATTGATTTCAGCTCGCGGGACCAAAGTTATTTCAAAGAAGCAATTAAGAGTTAGCATTGCACACACAAACCTTCTAAAAATACAAAACAAACCAAAAGGAACCAAAACCAACGTGCTGATCTGGTTAGCTGTCCAAGCCAGAACACACCTGCACATAGCCAGTGCTTCCAAGCTTCCCTCTGACACCTCTGCCAAGATTGCTGGGGCTCTTAAATAATCCAAGCACTAATTATTCTTTAGGTGGGAAGAGAATAACAGGAGCAGAGAGAAGTACAGAAAAATATTTAACTGCAGCAGCTTTGTGTTGCTTTGAGAGGCTTCTGACAACACCCACCAGCAGCTCACAACACCCCAGTGCTCTACAGGGAGCTTTTCCAGTGAAGGAAAGAGGCAGAAAGACATTTGAACCCTCTAATTAAAATCACAAAGCATTGCAGATTATCAAAGCAATGCACGTGTTGTGCTCATAAAGTGTGTAATTTGATCTCCACTTCATTTAATTACAAAATCAATTTTACTGGAGAAAGGTTTTCTACTGTTATAAAGCCTCTAAAAGGTAGAATTTAGCAGGTTTTCTGCTGAGATAAATTTCTTTTTTATTGAAAATACTCTTAACCACCATCCATGCTAGTGTCAAACTTTCTGTATGTTTCAAAAATACATATATCAGCTCCTTTTATCTTTCTGTGTCCAATTGTGGCAGACTGCTGTGGGCTGAGCAGCCAAGGACTCCAGTTCAGGGGAGCTTGTCCTGCAGCTCTTCTCACAAGTGGCAGCTTTTCCACTGAGCAGAACACAAAACCAATTGTAAAATGGAGCTGCAAATGAAGAATTCAATTAATCCAAGCACCCAGATAGGTCGTTTAGCCCTCTGCCTCAGGACTCAGGAGCCACCCCAGCCAAAACCAAAGTTGCTTTGAGAAGTTGTGTGCACTTGCAAATGTTGGATCTGGCTTGGACTTCTTCATGCTAGTCAAGATCCCATTTGTTGAGAGTGATGAGACTGGGGACAGACAGGAGACATGGAAGGGGGAAATGAGGGATGAGGGATACATTTTCTATGAATCAGAGGTGTTCTTCTATGGCAATACTGGTTTTTGGTATTTTTTTTTTCCTTAAAGATATATAAATATACCTGCCCAGGATATGCTCCTGTGCAACTTCCCTTGACAACTGGACTGGTACATGGAAGAGAAAGAGGCCACTGCAAAGGGAAATCAAGTGAGCAGCTACATCAAAAGGAAGGAGAGACTATATGAAAATAAAAAATATAAAAAAATTAAAAAGCACAAGAGTTCAAAATGTAACCAAGAGCCTATTTTAAAACAAATAAATAAATAAATGGAACAAAGGAAAGAACAAGCTGGGATAAGCTCACTAGATGCCAAAGGGGTATTTTAAGGGTACAAGGTCTGAAGACAAATAAGGAGGCATAAACACATCCAACAATGCAGGCTCCAACTGCTCCTTTTGCAGAATGCACAGAATACACAGAGAATTCCTTCCTGATATCCCAGCACACACAGGAAACCAGGCTGAGCCCTTCCTGACCTGCACACTTTTGGCACAAAACCATTTTTAAACCCACAGAAGAGTCTGAAGAGTAGAAAGAAGGGCAAAGACTCACAGAGGTTTAACCTCTAAAGAGGCAGAACAACAGGCATGTGACAGTCTGACAGCAAAACTTGTTCCAGTCATTCCCCAGCCAGGCCCAGCAAGTCCACTGGAGCTGTTAATGAGGATGTGGCCAAAATGACTCTCTCAGACTGGCACAGGAGTGGCATTCAGGTGGTGCTCCCAGCTTATCACTTAGCTCCTATACACCTTAAATTTGTAGGAGCCAATAAAAGTGTTCCTGGAAAATAATTTGTTTCTTTGTTTGTTTGTAAAAGGTGATAGTTTGATTTTGACTCTGATTTTGTGTTTACTCACTCTGGAATCCTAAAATCACACCCTGCCCTCTTTAAAACAAACCTGAAAACTGGCATTTTGACCAGATGTCCAGACAATCTCTCCCACTGCTCCCCCAGCAAAGCCTGGTCTGCTGGTACCACTGCTCAGTTCTGATGGTCCCAGCAGCACTCAGAGCCTCAGTGCTGGGTACAATGGGTAAGAGCTCTGAGCAGGGATTACAGAAAGCTTTAAAACCTGTTGGTCAACACTAATCTCCCAACATTAGCAGCTTCTTAGGAGCTGAACTAGCATGGAAGCAAATATAGTGAAAATCCTTGGCCTCTGTGTTAAAAAAAAGGCAGCAAATGGAACTCAAGGGGTTCAACCAAAGGCTGAACAGTCCTTTTCAGAGGTAAATCCAATGGGATTTGCATTCTGGTTTCTCCTGCTGTCAAAGCCAGTGGCAACTACCCAATCCTGGCTGGCCAGGTTTGGAACAGGCCCTTCCCCCAGGAACCTGCAGCTCTGAGTGCCCAACACAGACTCCCATACTGAAGACAAATGGAAATGGAAACACTGCATGGAAAGATCCATCCACAAGTGGGATGCCCAGATCAGCCCCAAACAAGTGGAAGAGGGAACAGATCCATGACTTTGTTCATTTTCATTTGGGAAACACACAAAACACACGACTCCTCCAGAGGAGCTCTGTTACTCCTCCTCCTTCCCTTTAACAAGGAGGAAGGGAATTTTCCACTGCAAACATCTAGGGACAAGACCTGATTCCCCTTCTCACTGCTGGGGTGCCCCCAGCCTCACTGTCCTAGAAGGCCTGCAGGCTCACAGGCTGTCCCCCCTGCTCTCACCTGTGTTGGAGCGTTGCAGCAGGGATGGTTTGGCTGTTCCTGTGGCCAGGCTGGAGGAGGGCACGGACAGGGATTTGTACAGAGCTGTCTCCCGGTGCTCCTTGAAACGCTCTGCAGCCATGAGAGCATTGGAGAGCTCCTGCAGGGGCATGTTGTTGATGTCTGAGGAGAAGGGGCTCAGAGGGTTCTCCAGGCTCATCAGCCAGCTGGTGTTACCTGGCAGAGGAAACCAGGGAAGGGGGGTGAGTATGCCCAGCTCAGGCTGGAAAAGCAGTTGTTCTTTTGGAATGTGTAAATCAAAATCAAAATGGCCCAAGCTCTCAGTTCTTCTGGATTGATTTCCCACTCCCTGTGCTCTGCACTTCAGGCCAAGCTCTTCAAAACCCATCCCTGGTAACTCATTATTACAGCAGATTCTCAAAAGGCATCCAAAACACTCAGGTATTTTAATGATAGCAGGTCAGTTCTGTTCTCACAAAGCAGATTTCAGCTGAAATAGGTAATTTTGTTATGTTGGGGAACATCCCAGTGTTCAAGAATTTTGACCTTGAACATATCACTGTTCCTTCCCTAAGAGCAAACACAACTGTGCAGCTGCTCAGAGTTGTAGATGCCTCATCCCTGGAGTGTCCAAGGCTGGAGGGGACTTGGGGCAACCTGGGCTAGTGGAAGGTGTCCCTGCTCATGGCAGGGAGTGGAACTGGTTGATCTTTAAGGTACTTTCATACCCAAACCTTTCCATGATTCTGCAGTTTCAAAAGGCAGCAAGCAAGAGAGATTCATTCACAACTAAATATGAATTCTTCTTCTTCCCCCAGGCTCTGGATTCTCCCCAAGCCCAGGATCTCCTCCACACTCAGGGACGTACCTGTGGGTCTGCGCACCAGGATTTCTGCCCAGCCCTGGGTCAGCAGTGGCACATAGGCAGCCAAGTTGGCTTTCTCCTTCTGCAGGGGTGTCTGGGCAGCAGGATTAGCCTTCTCTGAGCGAGCTGCAGGAGCAGCAGGGCCCTGTGTCCCTTGGGAAGCCGAGCCACTGGGAAAATGGGAGGCGGAGCTGTCCAAGGCACCGACACGTAAGGCGTGGCCACCTGGCAGGACAGACAGAGCAAGGGAGAGCCATGCTCAGTTTGGCACAAAAGCAGCTCAGTAATAAGGCTTTTAAGCTTCTCTAGAAGCTGCACACACAATATTGGGAACTGTCCTGGGTTTTATGTTCCTTTTCATTACAATTATTACCATTACTATTATTTTATTTCCATTATTAAACCGTTCTTCTCTCAGCCCACAAGTTTTCTTACTTTCCCCCTCCCAATTCTCTCCCCATCCCACCCCAGGGCACTGAGGGAGCATCTGGGTGGTGTTTAGCTGCCAGCTGGTGTTAAACCACGACAGGAACCCAAGAGAATTTCACCTTCCCTGTGTTTCTTCCAAACCACCTTCTGTGATCACCAAAGCTCCCCTGCAAGGAGAGGGAAGCAGGGGGAGACCCCTGAGGCCAACACCTCCTGCTACCTGCCCATTCTTAACCACCAGACACATCCAGAGCCTCAAATGAGCTCAGCCACAGGAGGCACCTGGACACTGAAACCTGTGCCATGGACCCAGGCATGGCAGAGACTCCAGGATGGGAACTCACCTGACATGGAGCGGACTCTGTTGCGAGAGCTTCTGCAAACCTGCTGCCCAGCCTGAGACTCCAGCTTGGCTGGAGCTTCTTTAGTCTGTCTCACTTGCAAAACAGGGTCTGAGCTGTGGGAATACAAGATATTGGTGGGGTTGAGACACAGCAGTCATGCTGGACAAACAAGGCATTCCTCTTCTGCTAAAAGTTAAAAAGATGCACAGGAACAGTAGTCTGAATGAAAATTGAAGTTTGGTGGAAACTTCCAGGAATAGGAGCAAAACTTACCTTGATTCTGTGGTGCTTTGGAATTCTCCAGAGTCCAGGCCAAGCAGGGACCTTGTCCCTGTTCCAACACTTGTAGTGATGGTCACCAGCTTGTTACCAACCAGCCATGTCTTTGTCCTTCCTCCAGCCAACAGAAACTCCCCCACAGGAGACCTGGGAACACATTTGTGATGAACACCTTTCTCAGCAGGCAGAGAACAGAGCTGATTTCACTAGCCATGCAGGAGGTACTGCCTGCTCTCCTTCTTTATACAGTATTTGTACCTTTCCCCTTGGCTGTCAACACACCCATTATCCATCAGGATAATGGATGAGCTTTGGTAGCAAACCCTGTGATTATCCAGCAAGGACATGGAACAAAGCAGGGCTCCCAGAGCCTTTAAGGCATCTCCTTCAGACAGTTCCAGGCTGAGGCAAAGGCTGATTGTCATGGAAGGGTTTGGGTTGGGAGGGATCTTAAAAGACCATCCAGTTCCAACCCTCTCCCATGGGCAGGGACACCTCCACTAGCCCAGGTTGCTCCAAGCCCCACCCAACCTGGCCTTGGACACTTCCAGGGCTGGGGCAGCCACAGCTTCCCTGGGCAACCTGTGCCAGGGCCTGCCCACCCTCACAGGGAGGAATTTCTACCCAATATCCCATCTAACCCTGCCCTCTGGCAGTGGGAAGCCACTCCCCCTTGCCCTGTCCCTCCATCCCTTGTCCAAAGTCCCTCTCCAGCTCTTTTCCATCCCCTTCAGGCACTGAAGGGTCTGTAAGGTCCCCCTGGAACCTTCTCTTCTCCAGTCTTCTCTCATCCAAGCTCCTCTTTAGTCAGATTTTATCAGTGAGGAAAGTCTGCAGAACCTGGGCCTGCCACATCCCAACGTGTCACAGGAGTTTTCCACTACCAGTGTGCAATATGAACCCCAAACCAAGCCCTCCCTCCCGTGGTCAGTGACTGAGCCCGCACCTCTTGGGCACCGCAGTGAAGTTGGAGAAGACGTATCGAGCCATCATATCCAGGCAGGTCTCTGTGAGCTCCAGGTGAAGGTTCTTCAAGTTGTCATCAGCCTGAGCCATTGAATTCTCATCTGCAGAGCCCAGGCTCGAGCTGGTGATGGAGGTTTGGATGCGACTGGAAGAGAATGTTTCCAGCTGACAGATCAGATGGCAAGAGGCTGGTCCCTGTCACCCCACAGCCAGAGGGATGCACACCCTGCCACACATGCACGAGCCACATCAGAGAGGTGGCCAAGCACCAAACCTGGGGCACAGCAACACGCTTTTGGGTCAGCCTCAGGTTGTGCTTCACACACTGTCATTGTGTATTTCATCTGGAGAGACTGAGGACATTTCAATGTCACTCAGCTGGCCAGGCCAGTGCTCTCTGATGTTGGTGGCCCATGGGCAAGTGCCCCAAGCAAGGAGTGAGTGGCAGCATCATGCTCTGAGGTCACTAATCTATGCTGAGGACAAGCATCCCATGACCAGCACCAGCTTCCCAGGCAGAATGTTGCCCATGAGCCAGAAATTGGGGCACTCCAGATTTAACTTGATAATCCTGTGGTTTGCTTTTTTCTCTGTTGCATCTCTTCCATATATTGCTTTTTTTCCCTCCAAATTCAATAGCTGTGTAAAACCTGATTTAACTTGAAATAGAAAAAAAATTGCACTCTGAACAGGAAATAAGCACAAGAAGAGAGGGCAAGTGTGCCTTCAAATCAGCCAAGTCAGCAAGGCAGCTTAAAGCAGCTTCTGTAGCAGGCTGGACTGCAGGATTTTATAAAGCACCTCCTTATGCCATTGTGGTACAAACCAAGCTGAAGTACAGCCATATTTTTTATGACATGACAACTTCCCTGGCATCATTAAGGGTCATTATCTGAATTTTAAGTTGCTACCACTTACACAGAAACACAAGAGAAGAAAATCACCTAATGAGTAATGGGGATATCAGAGAATCACAGAATCCCAAGTTTGGGTTGGAAGGGACCTTACAGATCATGTCATTCCATCCCCTGCCATGGGCAGGCACACCTTCCACCAGCTCAGGGTGCTCCAAGAGAATCCAACCTGGCCTTGGGCACTCCCAGGGATGGGGCAGCCACAGCTTCTCTGGGCACCCTGTGCCAGGGCCTGCCCACCCTCCCAGGGAAGGATTCCTTCCATAAAATGAAGTGTCAGAATGATATTTGCAATTCAGTCACTTCAGTCTCTTCTTCCCAAACACCAGATATAGTCAAAAATAAAAAAATAAAAACCCCAGAAAGTCAAGTCCCACTGACTCAATCCTACAGATTAAGGCAGGAATCTTCAGGTTCAGAATCAAAACCAGCAGCAGTTTAATGCTCAAGGGAAATGATCCAGAAATATATTTAAAAACTGGCATCAACTGGTTCATTTTTCATGGGAGCAGATCAATGTCTGCAATCAAAGCTTGTCAATCAATCAAATCAATGCCCAAAATCAAATCTTGTTTTCTTTAGTCGTGGAAGCAGCAGCTTCCCAGGGGCTGAGCACACCCTTCACTGCTCTGTAAGGAAAGACAAATTCTAAACTGAGGCCAGGACAGTTCCTTCTGGACTGGGAGGAAAGTCTCTGTATAACATTGCAGAGCTTCCAAAGCCTCCCCTGGGGCAAGTCACTGCTTAGAAGGCTCAAGCTTCAGTCAGGTGTAAGCAGCTCTCTCACTCGCACAGAATGCAACCTTTTTCCTCTTTTTTTGGTGGGTTTTGTTTGGTTTTATCCCCCTTCATCCTCTTTACTTTGCAAACAGAATTTTTTTGTTGCTAAAGCACCAGAGAACGTGGCAAAGTAACCACACACAGAGGGTGGGATGTGCCAGCCCAAGGTGTGAGCTTGGGAAGCCACAGGACACCTGGGATAGTCTCACTGTGGCTCAGGCCAGGTTTCTGTTGGATACCAAAGTCATGCAAGCATCCCCCATGCAATTCCCCCCTGCTACCACCCCACCCCTGCAGGAAAAACCTCCAAGGGCTGAGTTGCTCTTGGATTGTCCCCATTTAAAGTGCCTCTACCTGCGGACCACATGTTCAGACACACTGATGCTGCGGGACCGGAAGGCATCAACTGCAGAGGGTTCTTTCAGCTCTTTCACTGGAGGAGAGTTATTCAAGCCTTGCTTGGCATTTTTGGCTAGTCTTAAACTACTATGTGGAGAAGCACCAAGCCCCAAAAGAGGTCACAGGAAGGGAGGAAATCATTGTAGGGATGTAGGTTGAAAGGTCACAGTCACAGGGTCAATATTGGGGGATCCCGGAGGGTGATGGAAAATAAAACAAATGCCAAAAAAAAAAGAAAAAAAGGGAAACAAAAAAAAATTAAAACACACAAACAAGCAGAGCTGAAAGCATTAAAAAGACAAACCACATTTTGAAAACAAGATTTAAATGTGCTACAAAACAAATGAAATTAGTACAAGCTAAAAGAAAAAAACTGGTTGAAATGAGAGTTGGAATACTGAGCTGTTCACCAAAGGCACCTGAGGGCTTGTCAGGCACAAACTTCTCCAGGCTGAGAAGTTTTGTGCAGTTCAATCACCTCTTGTGATGCCCCCAACTCGTCACCTCAGCACAACCAGACACCTGAGGACTTCCACAGGTCCTAAAATGCTTTACCTACAGCAGGGACCAGGAGGTTTTTCTAAGACACACAGGAACACGTCACCCATGTCTGTCCCAAACCTGACCCCAATCACCACACCTCCAGGGCCCCTCAGAGGAGCCCCTCAAGGCACTGGGGACACTCAGCCCACCCACAAAAGACCCTGCACAGCCAACAAACATCCCCTTGGCTGCTGCTGGCTCTGTGATGCTCCTCTGCCAAAGCAGCTGCCTCATTCCAGTGGCTCCAGGTAACCCACTTGACTTTCAGCTGGAACACAGAGGAAATGAGTGTTCACACTGACAAGTGGCAACCACATGTGGGAGATGACAGCAATTAAGACTTAAGAGGCACTTTAATTAGTCACTGAGATGCTTGACAGGCTCAGTACTAATTTGGACAGAACAGTTGGTCCAGCAGTTCCCATCCCCACGTGAAAAATACAGGCACTGATTTAACCCTTCTGGCTCTTTCTAAACACAATTTATTTGCCACCCTCCTTTCAGTGAGTTATTGCATCTCAGTTTGCCACCTGGAGGGAGTGGGATTTATTTGTCCTTTTCCCAACAACCTCTCACAGATCACTTTTGGCCAGAGCTGGGGATGTGCTGCAGAGAGCACAAGCTCATACTCAGAAATAATCCCCTACACCAACACCAGGACATCCAGAAACCCTGGGAACCACTGGGATCATGGTCTCTTGGAACACCCAGCACCTCAGCCAGGGCATGGAAATGCTCATTCTTTGGGCTTAAGGAGTGAAAACCCAGCACAGAAGCTTCTTAAGCAAGGAAATACATCTGCTCCAAGCCATTTCCTCTGCCCCCTGGCCAGAATCCAAGCTGAGCCAGACCCAGAGGCAGTGGCATCCTGCCACTCCAGGGCTTCAGGTCACTGCCTGAGTACAGCCCACACTCCTCAACAGAGATTTCTGTGCAAAGTCATCCAGCAAAAGCCTTTAGATACAGTAGTATTCCAACCTGGTAGATTTAACAGGGTTTTTTTTTTTTGGGGGGGGGGGGGGGAAAAGCAAAAAAGATTAGTTGAAATTCTAATTGGAGAGATGAGTGTCAAAAGGCTTCTCTTCCAAGTTTCTGGATGAAAGAGGAGGAGATGGGAGAGATGAAACACAAGACAGGGTTTACAGCTGCAGCATTAGGGCAGGGATGGTGTTTCTTCCTTGCAAGACTCTGCCTGAGCCTTGCAGGTAAAGTAGAGGCACTTTCCCCGGGGTTCAGATGCCACCGTGTGCTCACTGCCCAGAACACTGAAGCAAGTTAAGTGAACCACTTTAGGCAATCCCTGCAGGGAATGAATGGGATGTTGGAGCAACCTGGAATGCCCTCCAGGGAATATGCAAAAGGCTGCTTTGAAAGATTGCTGGCGAGATATGCTCTGACTTCTAAAGGCTTGGCTAAAACTGACACCACAGCTTCAAAATGAACCAACAAAAAGGGATCAGCACATCCCAGAGAGAGAGAAGGCAGCTGAGTGCCAGCCAGTGCACTGATGTGACAGGGAACATCATGGAAAAACACAGCACTGGCTCTCTAATTTATCCAAGGTTGCTGATCACAACCAATTCTCTGGCAGTCATTTAAAAACCAGTTGTTACAGATCAGTTATGAAAGGAGTTCCCACAATCCATGTGAACATGGGATTCTGTTCCTTCTGGTATTGCCCTTCTCTGTTATTTCTGGTAACGTTGTACTGACACACATCAACCTGAAAGGACTGTGGATTTTCAAAAGCTACCACCAAAAAGCCCCACACCTCCCTGCAAAGGCTTCCAGGGCAGGCAGTGATGCCTCACCTTCCCACCAGCCTGTCAGCCTGGTTTGATCCCAGCTCCCTACCAAGCTGCTTGTGTGGGCCCCATCCCCTGACCTAAAGAGGTTGACTTTCCTTGCTTACTGCCCTGCCACATTTTGGACAACTCGAGCCAGCCTCCTTCAGCCAAGGACAGGGAAGGGTGTGAGCACAGGATCAGGGAGCACAGGCCCTGCTGGGAGCCAGCAGCACTCACCTCTTTGGCCTCTCATTGAGGCTGGTGCTGCGAGCCCTGAAGCTGTCCTTCTCAGGGGTGTCATCGAAGGACAGGAGCACGTTGGAGCGCAAGCCCTGCCGTGGGGACAAGGGGGGACAGTGTGAATGGCCACAACACGCAGCTCAAAGTCCCCAAGCCAACACACCAGAGCTCACAGGCATTTTTTTTTTTAAAGTGACAAGAAAAGCAGAGTTTTCCTAGCTTCAAACAGAACCTTTAAAGTTCTCAGATGGCTTTTCAGTCCCCCCCTCTACTCTGTGCTGTGGGGTGGGTGGTGCCCTTTACCTTGGTGATGAAGGGGACGAAGTCCTTGCGGAAGGGGAGGCGGCAGCGGATGAACCACATGGAGATCACGTGGTGGGCCAGGCAAACGATGTACTGGTTAAACCTGGAACAGCAGAAACAGCTCCAGAGCTTAATGCTGCATGTTTCAAGGTGAGAAACAGATCTGAGCCTTTACCTACTCTAAGTATGAATTAAAAAAACCCTTAAAAGCTCTGTTCAAAAAAAACAGGTATTTTGTCCAAGGTGACCGTGTCATAGAATCGTATCACGGAATCCTGGAATGGTTTGGGTTGGAAGGATGAGAGATCATCCCATTCCACCACCCTGCCATGAACAGGGACACCTTCCACTCACCCAGCCCCATCCAACCTGGCCTGGGACATTTCCAGGGCTGGGGCAGCCACAGCTTCTCTGGGCACCCTGTGCCAGGGCCTGCCCACCCTCCCAGGGGAGAAATGTCCATTCTGCAGGGAAAGCCTGGAGACACCACAGTGAGCAATATCCTATAAACCACCTCGAGCCAAGAAGTACAAGAAAGGTATGTCCATACTGTTAATTTTAGAGAGGAGGAAGCAGCACATTTGCTGTGGCCTTACTTGGAGGGGTTTGTGTAGGGCAGGGAGATGGCGAACACGCTCGCATACTGCTCTGCTGCAAAGTTCCTGTACAGGTGAGGCAGCCTGGCCAGAGCTGCAGCAAGAGAACCAACACAAGTGAGGGCTAAACACAAACCATTCAACATCACTATTCAGTTTAATTTGTTTTGTTTCTTCTGAATGGTCAGCTGAGTTAACATCATAGGATAATGTCATGCAAGGAGGAGAAAGCAGAATTGTGTTTTCTAACACTATGGCTGCACTCTACAGAGAATGTGTCTCTCTTCAGTGCAAGTACTTTAAAAAGAAAGCCAGTCACAAATAAGAGTGGATCAGAGATTTACATCTTGAGGATGGAGCAAGGGCATCACTGAAACCCTTACAATGCATTCCATATGACCAGCACAGTCAAAATACTCACGTTCAGTGCAAGGCAAGACAACTATAGATGATCAAAACCATAAGAAGATCACAACTTACTTGACAGGAATTCCAGGAGAGGGATTGCCATGTTGGCTGTAGCAGAAATGTGGGTCAGTTTGACTATTAGGACAGGGAGTGCCTTGATGATGATGTCGGGCATCTCCACACTGCAGACTGACAGTGCCACCACACACTGGTTGGCACAGCGATAGATCAGCCCGTGCTCCAGGCAATACACAATCTCACGCTGCAAGAGGGCACAGGAAACAGAGCCATAGCACAGGGAAAGACAAAATCCCTGCTGCACCCTCCCCTGACTCCAGTTAGCATTCCAGAACAGCCTGCAAGGCCTGTCTGACACACCAAATTCTGACACAGAGCCCTAAACAGTGCTGTATTCCAGGCCCAAATCTTAGCATGGGACTTTAAGTGTGTAGGTATTTTAGACATTAAATTTCTGATTAAACAGAACTTTTGTGTTTATAAAGGTCTGGCTGCAGAGGGTAGAGTCACTCAGTGACCTGCAAGGGGGGACAGGAGAGCAGTGAATCCACCTGAGCAGGCAGCTAATCCTGCATGGAGTTGGCAAAGTCCTTTTTCCCCCTGACCCCATCCCAGACTGAGCAGATGCAGCTTTTCCTAACAGCAAAAGGCAGTGTTACCTTGCACTTAAGTCCTCTAATCAGCTCCTATAGGAAATGCTTTAGAGGCTCAGGCCCCAACCCCTGCACACCCTCCTCTTCCCCCATACCTGCTTAGCTTTGTCCAGGTAATTATGGTAAGATATTAATGCTGTCAGCACTGGGACCACGGCCAGGTGCAGATCGGTGCGGGAAAAGCCTTCGGGGGTCCCGTGGAGCCGGTCTGTGGTCTTCTTGTCTGTGAGCTGGAACATCACAGCAAGTCAGGACACCCCACACCAAAAATAACCCCCAGAAGGCAGCAGACAGGCACTGCCATAGCTCCCTTTTCACCTGTATACATGTTTATATATATGCACATAAGAACAGTCATTATTACCTACTCTGTACCTACAACAACCCTCACAAAAAGAGAAGGTGAGGATTGACAACCAGCCTGCTAATCTTTATCAGACTGAAGACCAAAAACCCCTCTAAAACCAAACCCCAACCCCCAAGCAAACCAAGGGCAGGGGGACTGTGCCCCAGTGGCATTACCATGTAGCTCAGTGCTGAGGCCAGGAGGTCGATGTTACAAGGAGAGGTTAAAAACAGCACTTTATAGCGGAGGGACTCGGGTAATTTGTTAAGAACCAACTTCAACACCTTCCAGTCTGTCTCCTGCCAAGAAAGAAAATGTTACAGTTGAAATTTCTGTGTGATTTCTGTTCAAAGTAAGATCAATCAAATTCCAGACAGCATGCCATTTCCTAGGCAGACATAGGGCTTGTCATGGCAGCTCCAGGAAAAGAAATGGCATTTAGCTGTCACAACTTTCTCCCTGTCTGTCACCCAGCTCTAGGTGCAACATTGGCATCACAAACTGGAAGAGGAATTGGATCCACATCTGGCAGAGCTCAACCAGGCAGAGCCAGAATGCAATTCTCTTAAGCACCAGCACAAATTAACTTTCAGAGCCAGCCAACCCCTCACACAGAACTGTGTCTAATACCACACTCAGGAACAATTTATATTTAGAGCTTATTAGAGACTGAAACATTTATCAATTCTCAAAACACCTCAAAAACCTCCAGTAGGACAGAAGTTTCAAATGCCCTTCAGAAACAGGCTGACTTGTTTAATCTTGTTTAACAAGCACATTGTTTTGCCCTTGTCTGCTTTGAAGCAGTGAAATGAAAGATCTGCTTATTTTCCAAAGAGCTGAACTGCTGCTCCCACTGGTGGTTGTGAAGCTGCACAATTACACCCAGATTCTGGCCAAGTGGGAGCAGAAGTTGCTTTTCAGACCTTATTTAGATATTTTGGGGTAGAACTCCCCAGCCAGCTGGTTTGAGTGGACACAAAGATGGGCAGGGAGGACATACCTGCTTCAAACACTGCAGGAGGACCCCAAAGACCATCGAGTAGGGAAGGTGCCCGATGCGGATGGTGGCATTTTGGGAGGGCACACTGGGGCTGCCTGAAGGTGGAGAGAGGGTGCCAGGAGGCTTCTTGTCAGCAGCCCTCTTCTCTGCCTCTCTGCACCACAGGAAAGGAGGAAAATACATGCAATGTAATGTAAAATCAAGCTCAGAACAGCCTATTCATGTAACTTACAGTGCTGGCCTATTTGGCAGCAAGTTTAAAGACCAAACAACAATATAAATTGCACTTTCAATTAAATAAACCACAGGATTGCCCAGTCAGGTGAAGGATTTTTTTATACAGGCCTGTAGCAAATTTAGAAAGGTATCTTTTGGGGTGTTACACAAAGAACTTAATAAACAAGCTATAAAATTAAAAATAGTCAGTTTTGTACAAATCATTGCATCAAAACTCAATGTGAAAAGTGGCTTGAGGCAGAAAACTGCAAATATTTTTGTGAAGTTTTGTGTGCAAGAAACACAGATTTCATGTCTGAGATTGAGAGCTCTGCAGGTAAGTGGTTTTTAAGAACAATTCACCAAAGAGTTATTGGTTCACACAATCCTAAGCTGTAACTATAGACTGGTCTAGGATTTGGAAGATAAAGAAAACAGAGAGATTGCTACTGGTGGGCCATTAACAGCACAAAAAAACCCCACAAATAGTTTGAAAAACAGGGTTTTTTTAAAATAACAAAGTAAATTAAGATGTGTTCAACGCCAGGTTGGATGCAGCTTGGAGAAACCTGGTCTAGTGTAAGGTGCCCTTGCCCAGGGGCTGGGAAAGGGATGAGCTTTAAGGTCCCTTCCAACCCAACCCATTCTGGGATTCTTTGGCTTAGCACAATGAGAGACCTACACAAAATCACAGAGGCAGTAGGGGCTGAACCTCACTGCTCCATCCTTGTTGGACAGGCCAAGGCGGTGCAGGGAGTCAGCCCGGAGCATCAGCAGGAAATCAAACACCTGCAACAGGGAAGACACTGCAATCACTCACACCCCAAGCCAGGGGAACAGTCTCCCACCCCCACACAGGATATTTTTACAAGCACACAGGGATTTTTAAGAGATGCCACGGCTGGTTCTGCAGGAGGCACCACTCCTGGTGTTACAGGACATTTACATACTCCGAGGAGCCAAGAGACATTTAATTCCACTTCTGGCAAGGTCTACAACACACACTCCCCACCTGCCAGCCAAGAACTCCCCAGACAGCACCCAGCTGTGGACCTGAGAGCACAGGGGACTCCTCCTACCTGCAGCCTGATGCTGCTGGCAACAGGCAGGCTGTAGGAATAGATGTAGTGGCGCTGGACGTGCTGGATCAGCATCTCATACACCCGCATGGCGTGGCTGGAGGGCAAACTGTACAGCTTGGTCTGAGGGGGGCACAAACACACACCCAAAGGCAGAATGACACTTGTTATCCAGTCAGAAATGTGTGTCTGCACTGAGAATGCCAAGAGAAATGCAGCAAAGACTTGATCTTGAATGCAAGAGGAACAGATGGCTCTGGAAAGAACCCCTGCAGACTCCAGAGCAACTCTCTCTGACAGGAACAACCTGCTCCTCACAACTGCTCAACCACAGCTCAGGATGCACCAACCAAACACAATGAATCTATTCAAGGTTATGAACTCCTCCTTACTGTTAATTTATGGACACATCTGCCCTCCACATGTAAATGTGCTCATATTCCTTGTGAGATGGAAATTAAGAAAGTAAAACATTCAGTGCCCAAAAGTAAAAGGAATGACCAAAACAACAGTAAAAATGTTACACAGTAAAAAAAAAGTCAGAGTATTTAATAGTGGAGGAACATTTATGTAAAAAGCCAAGTCCAGCAGAACACTATTATGAGCAATATGTGTTCAATGCCTTGGAGTATTTACCTGAAGAATTATCAAGAGCCCAAGAACTGCTGTCTTGACATCCTCCAGAGAAGCTGAATAGGACAGCAAGTCCCTCTCTTCCAGTTCAGAAGGTGAAGAGAGAGAATGTGCAGCCACCTTTTAAATAGAAAAGTAATAATTGGTTTAAATCTTTCCTTTCTTTCCCTCCTGGAAGGTCATGAGAGACCCCAGGGGAGCAGGGAGCTCACCTTCTCTATGATATCCAGCAGGCTGTTAAAGTGGTGAGTGTTGCAGCCCTCAGCCAGGTCCACGAGCAGCTGAGTGGCCAGTTTTCGGACCTGGTGGTCTTTATCCTCTGGAATGTGAGCCAGCTGAGAGATCACCACCAGGTTTATCAGCTCCTCCTGCAAGAGGACAGACCTTCAGAAGCCCTGGCATGGTGCTGTCAGCTCTGTGTGCAAGATTTCAAGCACAGGTTTGTGCATTCCCCACAGGCAGGGAGGACCTGGAGCCCACCTGAAAAGGTGCCTCACCAAAGGCTTTCCCACCCACCTGGGACCTCATGTGTGACCATCAGAAAGAGGTAAACACACACCTCATAGAACTGTCTGTTAATACTCAGCACAAAGGACAGGACATCCAGGACTTTGATTCGAACAGCACTTCGACTCTCGTTCCTAAAATGAGAAGCACAGATTCAAAAGGATTAAAATAAAGTTGAGGATATTTAGGGAAAGGGGAAAAGGGAACCTAAAATAAAATAAGAAGTTTCAGAGCTGGAACAATAACTGTGAGAGATCAGCTGACCCTTCAGTTAATGACTTTGCAGACAAAATCAGATTCAAGAACTATTGGAAATTCAGATCCCAGTTCAGCTTTTACTACTTCTGGAGACCTGTAATTGCAGTTTTCCCATTTCCAATCCAAACTAGGAGGAAGAACAAGTGGTCTGGTGAGCAAATTCAAAACCAAACCTATGGCACTGAGGAAGAGCTGCTCTTTGGCAGCATTTCACAGAGGAGGCACAGGTCTGTTATTGCTGCATGTTGATGTTTGAGAGCACAGAACCCTTTCAGGAGCACCAATTCAAAAGCAGATAACTGGAATATTGGATAACCATATGCAATCCTGATGCCTAACAGGAAAATCTTGCTTGGTGTCAGAACTACAAAGTGCAGTGGAGTGGAACACAACTGCCTAAGCTAATTGGAATAGTAGCCAATGGAAATAAAGAAAAGGGAAAATAAAAGCACCATAAATAACTCCGTGGAAAGCTTTTATCCTTTTAAATAAATCCTTTCATGTACTGTGCCCTGGGACTACCACACTTCTAAGCTGTCATTTACTAACTTAGAACTTCAGAATGTTAGAACTTCAGAAAATAAAATTATCTACCATAAAAAGGTGGCAAAACACACTTCAAAGTGCTTCTTAAATATAAGAAGTTCACAAAGCTGTGATTTCCTACCTGAAGAATCTCTCCATTAACAGCTGCAGGTTGTGAATCCAGCCATCTTTGGCAGGATGGATGGACTGAGCTCTGTATGTAATCAGGTTTAATACAGAAGATTCCTTTCATGGAAAGATCAAGAATTATTCTTTTAGTGTATAAGCAAACGCAATATACCCATTCTCCCAACCCCAGCCCAAGAGTCCAGCTCATGGAAGTCCTTGCTGGGATTTCCTGACCATTTGCTATTTTAGAACTCCCAACTTTCAGCTGTAACAGAACAGATTCAACTGGCAACAAAGGAAGACATTAATAGGGCCTTACTGGTCTCTGATCAGCACATTTTTCCACCAGCTCAAAAAATCTCTCTTCAGAACCATGAAAATCATTCTGGTCACAGAGTTCTTCCACTGTAGTCAAAAGATCATGTACAATGGACTTAAGCTCTTGGCTCTCCAGACTCTGAAACAGAGATAAAACCATTCCTAGAAGAGTTCTACTTTACTAGAGAGTGTTGATTTTAAACACAAACAGAAAACTCAGCTGAGAAGCCCTGAGAACTGGGCTAAAGCATTCTCAGCCTCAGGGTTCACTGGGCTGGGCAAACAGGAGATTAACAGGCCAAAAAACTTCTGGCAAAGCCTCTGGAATGAGAGGCCAGCAAGGCAGGCCCACCACTCACCTGAAGCTGCTGCAGCAGCCTCTCCATGATGTCCAGCAGGATGTCCCAGGTCACAGCCTGCAGCTCCTTCCCATATTTCTTTATCAGCCTTGTTATGGACAGAACTATCTCATAAGACACAACTGCATTGGGACACGTCATGGCCTGGAGCACAAAGCAGCTCAGTCACTGAACAGTTGGAAAGCAGTGCTCAGAAACCCTCTTAATTCAAATTAAACACGCCCTATTAATTAGGAAATTAGCCTGGAGGCCGGAGATAAATACATTCAAGTCTCTACACACCAAAGACACAGCAAAGAACCATTTGCTCAAGAGGAATTCTGCTCTCCTGCCTCCAGCTGGAGCTCAGCTGTCAAACACAGCCCCATCCTACAGGCAGGCACAGGAGTTCAAGGCAGTAACCCCTGCTTGAGGCACCTGCATGAGGAAGTTTGGAGAGCTCTGAAGCTGTTCCTGAAGACACCATCCCTCCCTCTTTGTGCCACACACTGGAAGGAGTAAAAGTTGTTGCTTTGTTTTTATTTTGCAAGCTAAGGTACCCACAATGTAGATATTTGCTAAAAACAATTCAGACTTTGCTTTTCTGGCCAAGAATGATATTCCAGGAGGAGGTCTCAGCTTCAAACTCAAACCCTCTTGTTTTACTGTTTCTCCTACTATTGCTTCACCCCACACCCAATTTCTCCTTCTCATCCTCCAGGCCTACAAAGATCTCTGGTGTAGGGCACTCCATTTTTGCTCTAAATCTATACAACTGATTTAAAAGTTCCCCCAGCAGCCCCTCCTACCTTGAGGAAGGAAGGCAGCACTGAAGTTGGGGAGTTCTTGAGGGAATTGAGGCGATGAGCCCCCCACAGAGCCATGCCCACAAAGAACACAGCCCCTCTCAGCAGCGCTGCATCTGCCATGTAGGCTCTGAGGACACAGGGAAGGGAAGGTTCAGACCACACTACAATTGTTGTAGCACACAAAGTCAAGAGGAACATCCACTGTCCCAACAAGAATTCCCAGCTGTTACACATCAGGGCCCTCCACAGTGACTGATGAACATGAAAAGCACAAAATCATCCACCATGACTTTCAACAGAGAAAAATTAAGTTCAGAAATGCCCCAAAATGAGCCCTTCAGCAGCATAACTAGGAGGGGAATTATTTTCTAAGCACCAGAACCTTCAGCTTCTTTTATTGAGGCCAGTGACTCCCCATCTATCTCAACAGGACCCCTCTTGAATTGCTGGCACTTGTGGGATGCTCCTTTACCTGTCTTCCATGATCCTGCACATGTTGTAGATGGCACTGTGTCCCAAATGAGTCCCCAGAAGGTTACGCATCAGCTGCAAATGCAAAGGGAACACTTCAACATCCAACTGGTAAAACCCTCAGCAGCCCAAACACACTTTTAGCTGGCCAGTGGTGCTGTGCATGGTAAATAAACATGTCCAGCCTTCTCCATGGCACGACAGAAGCCTGTCACATCAGCTGAAAGCAACCCAGGGTAAATTCCATGAACTCACCCGGGCAACATGCTGATCCATTAATTCTTAAGCAATTTTTAATTGACTCTTAAAACCAAACTGGAATGGATGGCAGATGTGCACAGGCACGTCTGCCACTTCATCTGGGAGGGCAAAACAGTGAATCCAGCAAAAAGCAAACCAGGGAGGAAGTTCTGACCTTCCAGCAGGGCTCACAGAGCTCCTTCACGTTGATGGTTCGGCACAGGGTGATGATGAACACGGGCAGGTTCTCTGATGGCAGACAGTTATAGCAAACCACTGCATCGAGCACTTGCAAGGAGATCTTTGGGAAAGGGAGAGACAAAATGGTTATGCATTTCTCTCCTATTAAAGTAGGTCAATTGTTCATTGGCAGACCCACAAAATCATCTGGAAGTCAAAAGGGATGAAGGTATTTTGGGCTTTCTTTTCTTTCTAAAAACCATTGTTGAAAAACTGATTCACTTATCAAATTGATCGATGCTCTGTTTGGTTTAGAATAAAATTATTATTGGTGTATGAGATCCTATGGCTTACAAAATGTTGTATCAGCTCTTTTGAAAGATGAGAATAAACCAAGAGTCTGATGAGCTGATTTTGCTTGCAAAACTTACAAAGAATTTCAAAGAATTCTGAAGTCCAAAAAGAGACACAAACCACTGACCTCTATGTCCATAGATGATGAAGTCTGAATGCACAAGAGGCAGATCTTGCTGTTAGGAAAGAACATTTAATTTTAATTGTTTGCTTCATATGATTTTAGGCAAATTACAAAGAGCCAAAGCAGACAGGTTAATTGCCATGTAATTTAACTCATCATTCCCCTTCCTGTGGCAATGTTGGTAACACTCCCAGAGACACTGAGCACTACAACCTCTTTATGAAGTTAAAGTGGCACTCAAATGCAACTCAGCAGGTCTGTATTAATGCAACAGCACAGGCCCTTTGTGAGACTAAGCAATGCAAGCAGGTCTGCCCCTTGGAAAGGGAAAAGCACACTAACTTAAACCAAAACAGATCTGGACACAGGAAGAACTGAAAATCAAATATTTGTCAGAAATGTCAGGTATGACCTAGAATAAAAATTCTGCATACTGATCTGCAACTTTCTCCTACAATTTAGCAAGAATAAGCATATAGGAGTTAAAAATGCAACTTACTGCACCATGTCAGCTACATAGTCTTCCAGATAGCAGCTATTGAATTTCACCAGGTTCACTAAAACCAGGAGGAACTCAGAAGTCAAGCCAACATCCATCCACTGTAGTACAAAATCAGCTAAAGAAGCAAAGGAAGCCTGTTACAATCTGCTTTCTACCCAGAAACAATATCACTGCCTTTCTCTCGTCTCTGGATGTCTGTCCCTTGACTTATTCCCACCAAATTGTAGGGGGGATGATACTCACCCAACTCTTCCTCTAAGTAGGTGATGTATCGTCCATTCTCCGTCAGGGCCTTGAACACTTCGAGCCGCTCGTGCAAGTCTTCATTGGAGGGATAGTCCTTAATGACCTTAAAAAAATGGGCTCTGAGGATCCCTAATCTCTCACCCTTTAAACAAAAAAAGGGAGGGGGTTAAAGCTTGGAAATTATCAAGGTTTACATCAGCAATCTTCATGCTTGAATTTTTTTTTTTATTGAATCAATGCCTATTCTTTTCATAAGCATCCACCCCTGCATTTTCAGGACACTGAAAACTGCAACTCTGGGCTAATCCAGCCTCACATTTGTGCAGCATGTTGTGAAATCTAAAGAATTCATAGTATGTTGAACTTGACCAGGCTAGAAAAGTGTCTCACCCAGAACCTCTTGGATACCTGGCACGCTGAAACATCAAAACCAGCTGCAGATGGTCTGAGCAAAGACCATGTCAAATTTGCTGAATTATGCTGAACTTAACCCAAATTATTTCCTCTTTTACGAGAACAATGCCCCAAAACAGAAAAGCTTCCTCAGAGTTGCCTGAGGTCAAACCAAGACTTAAAACACTTCCCATTTACAAAGCACAACCAAAATAAGAAACATGAACATTTGTAGAAAAGAGCCAAGTGGTACTTTTTACACTCCTATTCTTCACAACCCCCAGTTTCTGCCCGTGTTTCCTACCCAGTTTGGTTGTTCTCACCTGTCCTTGGATGATGGACTTGAGCAGGTGGAGCACAGCGTGCCTGGCCTCAGCCGGCCGCTCGGGCTGCAGCATGTCAGCCACCACCTTCCAGATGGCCTCCACTGCATGCTGCAACACAGGACACACAGGAAAGCTCAGCTTTGCCTGGCTTCTCCAGCCAGCAGGGCACTCAGTCATTAGGGCAATTAAGGAATCCAGGGATCAACCCCAGGAGACACCAAACCCCGTCCCACACGACAAGTTACACCCCAGGAACTGAAGTTCCTCATTCACACACTCACTTCAGTAGTGCAGAAACCTTCAATCAACTACAGGGTGAGTTCAAAACCAATTGGAGGCTGCTTAGTAACAAGCCAGAAGGAGATAGAAAACCCCTTCTACCATCAACCCCCATGAACTGTCCTGAATATTCACAGCATTCTCCTTCCAATCAGTCCAGGAAGCCCATCAGCTCCATCCTCTGCTCCAGAGCTGGAAGGTTGGACAGACTAATTTCCTTTTACAGCTTTGGGCAGCACAAAGCAGCCTCTGGGATTATCCATTTTGGAAGGCAGTCTAAACTACAGGAGCCTTGTGTGACAGGTTAAAAGTTCCTGCTGAAACTTCCACCCTTCCAATACTCACTGAACATTTTGGAACTCACCTCTTCGATTTTTTTGGTTTTTGCCACCTCACAAATCTGACTGATTGCTCGTATCCTGTTACTCAATCCACACTCTATGCTCAGTTCCTGGAAAGAAATGGAGAAATAAGCTGACACTTTATCTTACTAGAAACACTTACCCATTTCTCCAAGGGGAGAAGGAATTCTGGTCTCTTTCCTCTTTTGTGTTTTCCTCCTTGTGTGCCAACTGTTCTACTTACAGACTTACTGTTCCAATTACCAATCATTTTATTTTAAATTTCCACAGAACTATAAGATTTTTATAAAACAGAAACAGTTCCCAGCTTGTGCAAACTGCCACCACAGAAACTTCATCAAGCTCAGAATATAAAAAGAGAGGGGAACAAGGAAACATCCCATAACCTGACATAAGACAACACCACTCTATCAAGTATCTCCAGAGTATTCAAACACTGAATAACTAAAATGCTGGAGCTGCAAAGTAGGTGACTTTTACATCCATTTCACTGGAGAATGAGTTGAGAAATGAGGAGAGGGAATGATCCACAAGGGACTGAATGCCCAAAGAGCAAGGATTAGGAGCATGCCCTCCTGCTCCCTCAGCTCAGGTGACCCAGGCACTCTCCTCACCTTTACCTGCTCAGTTCTCATACCTTGAGGATTTCTGCTGTGATGATAAACTCTGTCTGCTTGCCCTCTGACGACTTGGAACTTCCCCGGGATGTTCCCAGCCCCAGGAGGTTCCTGAATTTCTCCTTCAGCCCAGAATCCTTGCTCTGAGGCTTGGCCATTGCTGCCAAGCACCGAGGCCCTGCAAACACAGAACAGGGTTCTGGTAAGGAAGGCACAAAGGGAATGTTCAAGCAGTGGCTTTTCCAACCAGCTCTGGTGTCTGAAGCCTGTTCAAACTTGGGAAAAGCCCAACACTGAGAAAACAGAGAGGAGCCTGTGCTGCTCCTGCCTTCAGCATCTGCATCCTGCAGCTCCCTGGGGATTGTGGAGCTCTGGAGTAGCATTTGTGGGAGCTCTGAATGCCCAGCCCCACCACACAACCTGATTTTTGAAGTACAACCACACACACACACACTCTCTTTGGAGGGTGTGAGCTGGATACTTGTTCCCAGCCTAAAGTGGCCAAGCACACAGTGCTGCATGGTACGTGTGGAAGCAGCAGATGTGAGGAAGGACTCATAAATCTGAGCACTGGAACATCCAAGAGCTGCCATGGCAAGAGGAAGAGGGGGGTGAGAACAAGCACAGCCACGACAAACTGCCTCGCCCAGCCCCAAACCTGCTGCCCTTTGGGTACCCCAGAACCCTGCAGGGAGCAGGACCCAGTCCCTGCCCTGGCCACAGCAGTCACTGCTGCTCCCAGGAGGCACCACAGAGCCTGTCCCACCACCCCAAGAGGCACACCAGGGACCTCTGTCCAGCATCAGCAGGGGACAAAACACAGCCCCCAGCCCAGTGTCCCCAGGGGACAAAACACAGCCCCCAGCTCATTGTCACCAAGAGACACACTGCAGACCCCAGCCTGACATCACCAGCGCCACATCCCCCACTTAGGGGGGACACTGCAGCCCCCAGCCCACCCTCCCAAGGGACACACCACATTCCCCAGCCCATGGTCCTTGGGGACATGGCCAGCCCACAGCCCATCCTCCTGGGGTCCCACCACCACCTCCAGCCTCAGGGGTCACACAGCAGCCCCACTCCTGCCTGGGGGACCCCCACAGCCCCCAGCACACGGCTGGCCGTGGCTCATTGTCCCCCTGCTGTCCTGGACATGCCACATCCTCCCCCCTCCCCGACCACCACCCTGGGATATG
>WBMV01005745.1:0-23245 GCA_013396655.1 Campylorhamphus procurvoides | reverse complement strand
AATAAACACTTAATTTTTATCACTGGCAGGATGGAAGAAATCCCTACCTGTGCTCCTGATCCCTCTACCAATTATTCCAGGGCCCTGAAGTCTCTTTTGATTGCCCTCAGACTTCTTTTTGTTATTTTAATGCTGCCACTTTGAACAACCAATAGCGGATAGTAATCAGTGGGCCTTATTAGGCTGGAGAGTTTTCCAGTAATGTCCCTTACCCAAGACAACAGACTTCCCTGTGAGTTGGGTCCAGTCTGTATATCAGGCCCTCCGTTCCCTTTAGAAGGGAATCTCCTATTACAACTGCCCTTCTTTTCCTGTTAATAGAGGAGGTTGTGATGCAGGGTACAGGTGGTGTTGTTTTAGAAGGCCCCACTACCCCACAGGGACCTTTGCCCATCTCATCAGCTGTCTGCCTTTCTAGCTCCAGAGCTTCATACCTCTTGTAGAAGGTGCCAGTCGTACCTGTCAAATTTTGAGAAGTAGGAGGAACCTTTCTCCTGGTACATGCAGTGATCAGCTTCCAGCCTTCATTTTTGACAGACCCTTGACAAACATTCCTTTGACTAACTACCCTGTAGGGTTCTGAGTCCACCTGTTTCTCCACTACAATGAAGGTTTGAAACTCCTGAGAGCCTAGAGGCTGTAGTGTCTCTGAATATAATCGGTCTATCTCTTGCTCATTCGTTTGAATACTACATAGCCTGTTCACTTCTTCCCATAGCTCCTTCACCTGGTGACACAGCTCTTCAACCACGTCACACCTTCTGCAAAATAATTGTTTGTCTGTTCCAGCCTTGCAAAGAGGCTTCAGGCACTCCTGGCAACCTGCGACCTGGAAAGTTGTGTCTACTATCAGCAGATCTGTCTAGCTTGAGGCCTCTGACATGGCTGGTAGAGCGACTCTTGCAGCTACAGGGGATCAAGCTTAAACTAATATGCTAATGAGACTTGAGCTGAATGGATCACTTTGCTCTTCCTTACCAGCCACTGAGTCCATTTGCTGTCTCTATTGGCTGTTCCCAGATGGTCAGACAGAAGCCCTTTCTGCTCGCCCTGCCTGCATGAACTGCCTTGCAAACTGCCATCCCACACCCTCACTGACATGATGTGCCCCTGCCAGCCCGCTCTTGTTCACCATGCTGTGGGGCGCTCACTCTGCCTGGAACCATTTAAAAGTCCCACTGTCACTTCCGGCACCACCCCTCCTTGCCTGATTGGCTGCTGAGGGCCTCCAGGTCCTCATAAGGTTGCCACTTAGGTGTTCATAGTAACGGTAACCCCTGCACAGCCCAAACTCACCCCAGAACCCTCTTTCAGTCACCTCTGGTGCTGTGTCTTCGGTAAAATACATATAACAATATAGAGCTCTTTACAATAATTTTATTGTTGTCTTTTCTGCTATTCCCTTCTTTATTGAAGAAGGAAAACTTTTCATATTCCTTAATAAAAGAAAAAGGGGGAAGCTTATATTGCCATCTGAAATATCTGTAACAGGAGAGAGTGCAGTTTAAGCATTAGTTGATATTGTATTGGAGAACATAGAATACTTGGAACTTTTGAAATGGAAATAAAGTTATTTTTCCAAATATTTACATTACTTGCATTTTTATTTTTCATTGATGTATAATTAACCCTGTGGTAATTGACTTGTTTTTAAAGACTGAGTAGTGCTCTACCCCCAGAACAAAATCAATAAGGAAAGCAAGAATAGATATTCCTAGGAGGTAGGAGAGTACTAGCTTGTGTTTTTTGCTCCTTGCTTTGGTTGGTGGTTTTTTAGGGTTTTCTTGCTTAAAATATATCACCTTTCATCTTACTGATATGTTCTTTGTGCACAGAATAAGGAAAATAAAGCATGAATTCTGTTGTAACAGTTCCTCAAAGCAATGTTCACAATCTTAAAATTACATCATGAGACATTCAGGCATAGTTTTGAAACTGAGTTTGAAATTGAATTGAATTAGAATTTGGTTGTGGAACTGTCTCAGTTTAAAAGAAACCAAGATGTCTGTCAGGGAAAGAGAGGAATCCTTCTGGACTAGGAAGGGGGCCTCTTCCCAAAAACTACCACAACCTTTGAAATTAAGACTTTAATCAGAAAATATAGAAAGAAAGATAATAGTTCTTTACTACAAATATATATATGTATAACCAAAAAACCCCAGAACAGAACAAACAGCAACACCATAACCAAAACTTTCAAACAAATCATGTCCTATCTCTGCCCCTTTGGTGCAGTTATATTTACAGACAGCAGGAGGCGATGCCACACTTCGGGAGGCAGCGGCCACGAAAGTCACTCACAGCCTTCAGTGAGGCAAAGACAGTGACCAGGGAGAGGCACTGGCTCCGAAACTCACATGGGAATGGCAGCCACAGGGACGGGGTGAAACCTTTCCCGTGGGCAGTGCAAAGACCCTCTCCTACCGTCCTTTGTCCAAAAGCATTGGAGGGAGTTAGCAACTGCTCTGCAGATGGCGTCGGCCCCTCAAGGAGTCTGTAGGAAATCCAGGCAGCGACGACTGTTCTCTCCGAAGAACAGCACAGGGCACATGGAGTCGGGGGGGGGAAGCCAGACAAAGACCCTCTCCCGGTGCTGCCACCAGCCCAGCAAATGGCGGCCAGCACCCATGCAGACTGAGGAGAGAAGTGTGGCAAGTACCAGTAAAAACCTCTCCCCCCATCTTACCCATTCCTCTCCCCAGCCATCCCATTGGAATGCAAAGCTATCAGCCACCCCTTTGTTTAAGCTTTAGACAGTTAGCTGGCTCTGGGAGCAGGTAGTGAGAGAGCTGGGCTTCAACAGGCCATGATGTCCTGGCTCTTCAACTCCCAAACCACTGTGTTGGTAAGGGAGAGAAAAAAATTCCATGAAAGATTTTGAAACTATAACAGGAACTCTTGCCAAGCTTGGTATACAATCCATTACTGATTTGTTTCCTTTTCTTATTTCCTCTCCAAGCAATCTGCCTTACTAGTTATTCTGTTTTTAAATTTACTTTTCATTGTAGACTAGGAGAGGCTTAAAGTTATGTTTGTAGAAAAATACTCCTGTTAGTGTAAATACATCTCACCTATCTAGCTTTTAAGCATCTGTATGAATCTTAATGCAACTTTTGTTCCTTTACTTGCAGCTGGTTTTTGCAGTGTATTTGGCCAAATTTATTATAGGTTTTATGCTTTGTGTGTTGTCTCCCTGATTTCAGTGAAATTACCAACAGTGCATGAAGTTGAGAATATGTGTTAAAAAAGCAGGATCTGAGTTCCTCTAGATATTTCACCTCTGGACATTGTCTTAGAACATATATGTACAAATTTTCCTCTAGTCTGGGTCTGAATGTAAGCTAACTCTATTCAGACACTGTATGGGCATGCAAAGAGTATTAATGTAGGGCTAGCACTGCTCAGACATGGTTATGCAGCATCCAGATTAGACCTGGATGGCATCCAGTCAGCTGCTGATACACACAGAGGAACTGATCTATCCATGCTGTCATATTTCTGCCTATCTTCAGTCTAGTGCCCAGTCCACAATGAATCATCATTTCAAAGCACCATGGTAAACGACACTGTGAAATGTTTTCTAGCATTTTTAAAAGCAATATTGAGAATTTTAGAACTTTTTTTGGGTAGTAATTATCAAGGAATGGAAATTTAAAGCAAATAAATGAGTGACCACAGCATGGGGGAAGCAGGGACAACTTTTGCTATCAGTTTTACTTTATAGAGATTTTCCTACCTCAGTTTGAAAACCCCAATATTTTAAGTTAAATCTTTTTTAAAATGTGCTCTAATGGGATGACTTGATGAACATACCTGAGAATTATATAAAAATAATTTTCTCTTCATTATTTTCATTGTAGAGATATGTGAAACCAGTAATAAATTAAACTTTTTAAAAAAGATTATTGCTGGAAACTATTCTCTCTTATTCAGGCTCTTCTAATTCCAGTTAAAGTTGTTTAAAAGGAGGGGAGTGACTAAACTTGGATTAGAAAATGGGATATTTGACTAAAAATGGAAATAAATTTTAGAAAGTTATGTTAGTGATAGAGTTAATGTAATTAAAAAGTGAATTATCATCCAGAAGATGCTTTCTTGGAGAATTTGTGTGTGTGTATAGCAATTAGCAGGTGATTTCCTCTCTATTTCTTGGGAAGGAGAGGCACTTGTGACAAAGGCATTTGTTCTGTTGTTGGAAAAAGGTCAAGAGTTTAGTCTAATAATCTTAAAATCTGTGCAATCGGTTCTTTGATAAATAAAGATAAGGCGTTAAATAAACAAACCCCCAAGAAATACTTTTGAATTAATTTTGTTTCCTCATATCACTTGTAAAATATTTTGACTGTAAATTCCTTTATACTGACTATATGGGCCTAATCATAGTTTCGAAATGTGATGAGAATCGTGATAATATCTGAGCATTTACCTCTGTGGAAGAGAAACCTGATGTGGTCCAGCTTGATGTTTGTATATATTAAATAAAAATATTTCAATTATGTTTTGAAGCAAAATCAAGCAAAAATTTGGGTTGCACTATAAAACTACTAGTAAGAGGTAAGAAAAAAAATCTGAGGCAGAGATTGCAATGTCAATGATATTGTCTGTATTCAGGGATAAGACCCCACAGATTCTTCCACAGATTGTGTCTAACTGCTGGAAATAGGAAAATTACTGTCTTGTGTACACTAAATAATTTGAATGAGAATAAACAGAACTGTTAATTAGGCATAATGAATCCTTAATTTACATACACTGATAGAAAACTTGTTGAATTCAGAGAATGGACCAAAATAAGACTAAATTTTGCGGAAGTAAAGCAAGAATGTCTTTTTACAAAGGAAATTCACCAATTTGAATTTGTTTATATGTCTGTTAAAATATTTTATTGAGGGAGATGTGTATGCAACTTATTATGTTAATTTCTAATTGCAATGTGAACAATAAATTCAACTTTAGAAAGGGCTGTCAAATATATCCAAGTATATCTAACTGTGGTATTATTTATTAGTGGATATACTGTAAGCAGTTCCTGAGAAAGGACTTTAGTGTTGAACCCTTATTGTTGTCTTCAGGTTCACATTTACTGTTCTTGCTCTCCATTAATAGGTAGCATAGATCAGTCAGTGTTAAAAGAATTGCCTCCTGAGCTCCTGGCAGAAATTGAATCTACCATGCCGCTTTGTGAACGTGTGAAAATGAACAAGCGCAAACGTAGCACAGTTAATGAGAAACCAAAATATGCTGAAATCAGTTCTGATGAAGACAATGACAGTGAAGAAGCTTTTGAATGTAAGTAGTACATATAAGCCACATTCGCTGTTGAAATTCTTAAATGCAAAGTAAAGCAAATTAAGGAAAACTTTCACAGTAATATGCTTTAAGGGATTCTAGGTTCACTATATCCACTTAAGAGATCTGGCCATCATTCTAAACAATTCAGTGAGGACATCTGGGTTAAAAAGAAATTATAAGATTTCTCAAAGGATACTGTAGAACTGAATTGAGGTAAAAACGAGACAAAATTATCAAGAGAATGAAAAATCTATGACAAGTACACTTAATAGATTTGTACTGTTGCAAATATGTATCTCATAATTCTTTTGGTTGTCTAAAATTGAACTTTAAAAATATTACATAGTGATTGTTATAGAAGAAGATAAATTTCTTTGACTATCTCATTAAGAAAGTGCATTCCATTAAATTAAATTATGGGAATTAAAAAGTGATGAAATAATTCTCATACAGTGAGTGCTAAATGTGTTATTTCATTAGTGTTTGGAAGAATTCAGAAGGAAATTGGGTGTTTATATTCTGAATAGTCTTTATGTATAAAATTAATAGCATCTCTTGAAATATTATTAGTACTTACATTTTTAGTCATTTTTATCTACTTCAAAATAAACTTTGTAGAGCAAGGACTGGTCATGAATAGCTGTTCCCATGTTCATGTTATTTGCCTTGCAGAGCCAGCACAACTCTAACACATTCTGTTTTGTTGTGCAGCATTGATAAACTGGTCAGTATAAATTTCTGCTGGAAAGCAATATTGGAAGTTACTTTTCTCATGGAGATGTAGTTGGGGTCAGAATTCATCCTACAGAGCATAAATTGATACTGATGATTTGTAAACTGTGGAGACAGATTTCATCTACCTCCACAAAATACTGTCTCATGAGGGAAAAGAATCAGTTAAGATGTGTAAAGTCTTTTCCCATAAACTCCCTACTTTTCTTATCCAATACACTCACTTCAGGTATCCCAGGCAGCTCTTTATTTCTTCAATTGCAGTTAATTCTCGACCATTTTAGAATTGACACTGTTAGTAGCTCAGGCCTTGTGAACGTGATTGTACTCCCTCCAGAAGCAAGTCTGATCCATAAGCAGAACAGCTCAAAACCAGGAACTAAGTTATTAAACACTTGAACCACCTCTGTGCAGAAGTTTCCAGAAGTGGAAGCCCTCTAGGGTGCAGTGCAGAGCATTAGTATCACCTCTGATTCAGTGTTGGTTTTATTAGTTCTGAGCCTGAGCTGACTACTGAACAATATCCTGGTATAACTATATTTTGGTATGTTTCCTATTCTTCTCCATAAACTGGGGTTGTGGAAAGAACTTGTTCCAGTTCTGTCTGAATGCTTGGAGCCATTTTGCTCAGAAACAACCCTCTATACAGTCTTACCTCTAAATTTCATGAGGCTTTGGTAGAGACACAGAGATGTCAGGGCTGTTATATGCAAGTTCACATGAATAATAAACTCTTCTTGTCTAGAATGTAATATTTTGGACCCATTTTGATCTTCATAGCAAAGTCTGTGTTAGACATCTCTCTGCTATCCTCTTACCTTAGATAATGGAGAGTTAGCTGATTTCATGGATGAAATCATCTCCTTCTCCATATCTTTTTCCTATTACATCTTAGCACTCTCACCCCTTCAGGACTGTATTTGAAAACAAAGAACTCTCTTTTCTCTTCCATACACACATGCTTTATTTCCACCAAGTTTCTGGTTTTGTATAGAACATTTATCCCAGTTTTTCAACATTCAGTTGTACTAGGCTTTTTGGTCCTGACTGAAAACTGATTATAATAACCTTCTGTGGTATATACTTGCTGCCTGGCCCAGGATTGTGACTCCAGCTTTCTCCTTTATACTGAATTTCTGGAAATATATATCAAGACAAAATTTTAGTTGTCTTGGCAAAACAGAATATCTTTAAGTAACTAGATTGCCAAGCCTCATTGGACCTTGCTGTGTTAGATGGGCAAAACGATCACTGAATTGGAATATTGACACCCAGTAATAGAATTTAGATAACTGAAGAAATTGCCTCAGTTTTCTCTTATGAAAGGATGAAACTTATTTCGATTTCTACTTTCTTGACTTTGTTTAAAATGACAACTGCCCTGTAAATTTGTCCTTTTAAATGTTTGCTAGTCTTTTCCAGTTTTAGGTACAGTTTTCATGTAATTCAAAAGAAATTGTTAGAATAATGTCATAACAGACTTTTATATTATAGTTTTAATGTTTGTTTTGCAGAGTATCTATACAATAGTGTTTAACTTGCAAATGTATATTTTTGAGCTATTAAAAGTAGAATTTTTGTTCTTATAATGAAAATGCATTTAATTTCTAGCTTCTCGTAAAAGACACAAAAAGGATAGAGATGAAGCTTGGGAGTATGAAGAACATGACAGAAGAAGTTCTGGTGACCACAGGAGAAGTGGTCATTATCATGAAGGAAGGAGGATTTCTGGTAGTGGCCGTTACCGTAATCGCAGCCCCGATGACTCTGATATGGATGATTATTCTCCTCTTCCTAGCCTCAGTGAGGGTAACTGATTGTTTTAAAAAATTATTTTAATACTAGTGCATTTTTAAAGTATATGCTAAACATTTTAAAACAAACATCTTTACATGCAGTATTGAATATAAGCATAAAAAGTGTAAACAGTCCTTTATTCTCTTAATTAGTGGCTAGAAAAATGAAGAAAAAAGAAAAACAAAAGAAGAGGAAAGCTTATGAACCTAAACTAACACCTGAAGGTAATTTTAGAATATTTATTTTCTATAATTTGTATTTTCTGGTTTGTATATAAAATAATTATATATACATTTCTTTTTCACCAGAAATGATGGATTCTTCAACATTCAAAAGGTTTACTGCTTCAATAGAAAATATTTTGGAAAATCTGGAAGACATGGATTTTACAGCTTTTGGTAATATGTCAGAAATTTTCAAAATGCTTTCCCCAATTAGAAACACAAAAAATTTGCATCTCAGTATTTTGAAACTTCCTTCTTTGTGATTTAATCGCCTGTGATACACACTACAGTATACTGCATTTGTATGTCTTCTACCTTTAGTGAAGGCTTTTACCTTTCCAATTTCACTTCCTTCTACAGGAAGAACATCCTTCTTCCTCTCTGCAGTATCCAAAAGGGGCATAAATCACAATGAGATAAATAATAGTCCCCTGGAGTGGAAAGGGTACCTCTTTGGGACATCATTAGGGTGTTATCTTCTGTCAAACATATCTTTGTAAACAATACTGACATAAGATGGTTTTCTTGCCAATAATTTCTGAGGCACATAATTTTGCATGGGCCTTTGGCCCAACATAGGTTGATTATTCAATTCAGCAGCAGAGTGCTTATACACTTATGCATCAGACACTGAATCACTGTATGCTCCTTATCCATTTCAGTAGAAACTAAGACAGTTTAGCATACGTGTCTGACGAAGTTCAGGTTGACCAAGATGACTTTATTTTGAAATGGATAATGGAGCATTTGTTAATTTTTTCCTACCATCTTTGTCCCAAGATTAGAACAAGGGGAGGAACATTGTAAGCAAATCACTACAGCTATGGTGTCTACAACCTTGGATTAAAAATATTTTCAATTTTTTACTTTCTGTCATATTTAACAATTAGTTGTTTTAACACAACCAGAAGTTTTCATCAGTCTTCATTAGATGGAACTATTATATGCTAGCTATTTGGAAAATGAGTTCTTCAGTTGACTTCTTCATATTGGTTGCAAAATACTGGTTTCCTTGAAGTCTTATTAGAAATGTGATTGTTAATTTTTAATAATTTCTTTTAAGGTGATGATGATGAGATTCCACAAGAATTGCTACTGGGAAAGCATCAACTTAGTGAGTTGGGTAGTGAATCTGCAAAAATCAAGGCAATGGGCATTATGGACAAGGTATGTCTTCATAGTATTTAACTCTTTTTGAACATTTAATTTTGTTAAACATACAAAAACGTGTCCCCTGCAATATTCCACCCTCTTCAGGTGTATATGTGATAGATACTGTGAACAGTTGTGCTCCTGCTGAAGTGCTTAAAAACTTGCCACATCTTAAATGTTACTGTCTCTGAAGCTGAGACATTTTTGTTGAATGGTCCTATGTGTTAAGGCCGACTCAGAGCACTATATGCCAATAGGTAACACATGCCTGAGCAGTAAAATTTAATAATGTACTTTCACAAAAGCATAACATCCTATAGGCTTTGCTCCTTACAACTAGTGTTGAGCAACCACAGTAAAACAGAACCTGCTGGCAAAGTCAAAAAATCCACCCTTGCTGATATATGCCATTAGGACAATGTAAATGTATTATGTCCATCCAACATCACACTGAATTGCCTACTTCCTTCCTCTCTCCAAAGAGTCCTTTCAAACTTAGAAGATTTAATGCCCAAGCTAATAATAAGATTAATTTTTTGTAGATCGCATACTGTGATTTCTTGTCATACTCTTTCCAACTTCTGTTTAAGGGAACTTTCTGTTGGCATCACACCTCTGGAAACAATATTCTTGCTTTCCTTATCTTCCTAGAACTCTTGGCTTTAGGCAGTCTTGTGTTAAATTCTTATTCTGCCTGCTCATGACCACTTATTATGTTTTTTGTTATTTATGTCTGTGAAGCCACTTATACAAGTCACTCTGAAGGGTTTTCTTTAATCTGAGATTTAGATATTCTTCTTGGCCTTTTCTTTGATTTCCCTACTTTCCTTTGTAGCATGATATCAGCCTGAGTGTTTCTGTTTCCTGATAGTTCTCACCCTTAACCTCTGTTCCCTGTTTTTTTCTCATACATATTTACATGTATACATAAAATCAGAATTTTGTTGCTTCTAAAGGTGAGCACCCAACAGTATCTGGATGAATGAAACTGACTCTTCTGGAGTTTAGCATATTCTAGAGATTATTTAATCATAATTCTGTAGAACATCAGTAAGTGAATTTGAGTTACTTTTTTCAACATGCTAGTTTTTTTTAAATTAACACAGTTAATGAGAATACATTTCCTTTTTATTAGCACTCAAGCATCAGGGAATTTTATTTCTGCTTGTCCATAGAACTTGGATTTTCTCTTAATAAAGCTCTAAATGGTCAGTTAGAATTTGGGATTGATACTTGAATTTGGTAAATTTCTGTTTCTAGAAGCAAAAGTATATAACAATACAAAATTAATTACAGAATTTTAATTTTAAATATATTTCTATATATTTTGCTGGTTGAAAATGCAGTTTGATTGCAGTCTTAGAGCATATTTTACTAGTTTAATTCTACTATCAGCATTCTCAATCATGCTGTGTTAGAAACCAGACAAATCAAGATCCGATCCTTATCTCACATTGCTTGCAATTAACATTTGTCAGATGACATAACATGTTCTGTCCTTCAGACATGGACATCTGTTCAGCAACTTGGAAGCCTTTATATTCCTACAGTTGTTTGATGTGTTTTTCTTATTTTAGCTCTCAACAGATAAAACAGTAAAAGTCTTGAATATTTTGGAGAAGAATATTCAAGATGGATCAAAGCTTTCTACATTACTTAACCATGTGAGTTTTGAATTACATTGTTTCACACCATTGTGTAGAATAGGGTTTTCTTCATTTGAGTCCCATATAGTGAGAGTTTCAAATACTGTGTGTGTCCATGAAAGGAATTCCTGATTTGATATGTATGTGATTAAAACTTCATTCTTATTTAAGGCTATTTTTAAGATTTGAAGTAGCATTTAATTGTTTATATTATTTCAGTATGTTTTATTATTGTACTGGTAACTAACAGATGTATTGGGAGCAATTAGGTTGTCTTTTGACTTAATTTTAAATTAACAGGAAGGTTAAGATTTTAGTTTTGGGTTTGTTTTTTTCTGATATACCTAAAACTACATGGAGATTTGGAGGGAGTTTTATGAGGTTCAAATGCATTACACAATTATTTATTTTTTTTATTTCTACACTTTCTAGTCAAAACAATATTCTGGCAAGAATAGAGTTCTTGAATTTATTGGAAAATAAACCTTGATCTGCAGAAATAGAGAGTAACTATGTATATTGGAAAGGAAAAATTTGAACTTGAAAATGAAAACCAGAGACACATTATTTGTGCCTAAATATTTTTATCTAGGTAGTTTGTTGGGTTTTCAAAGTTTCAGTATATGGTTCTGAATGTCTTTAGCAGTATGAAAAATAAATGAAAAGAAGATGCGGGTTTACCTGCTGTAATTCAATGTGATTGAGTCTTTATGAAAATGCCTTTAAAGTGATATTTTTCATTAGCTTTTCATAGTAATACTCAAGATTATGAAATAGTTAATGGAATTGTCCAATGATTGCAATTCAGAGACAAAGTTTCAATTAAAAGAAGCAATCTTTAGCCAAACAAGGTTTAGATTGTTTTTAAAACCCATTAAACATGATTCAAGTCATTATGGCAAAGAAAGCTTTTGCTAAGGAGTAAGTTTATTTCTTTTACAGTGCATTGGAAATATCCTACCTCTATGTCAGGATGTTTTCCAGAGGTATTTTTTCTTGCAGTTGCAAGATTATTTTAAAGTACTCAGGCTTTTGTTTTGTGGGGTTTTTTGGGGTTTTTTTTTAACCCTCTATTGCATAGTGAACAAATGATTTAAAGCCATTCTATGCAAGAAATTTACAGGGATCTCCTGATTTGCAGATTTCTGTTGATTTTTCTAATATGTATAATGCACTGTGATATTTAGATTCCCTACCCCAAATAGAAAAAGCTGATATGGTTTCACCAACCCCCTATTTTTACCAGGAAAGCAAATGGTGTTGAGTTGTGCTGTTATATAGGCAAGAAAGATTTTTTTTCGCTGTACCAGAGAAGTTATTAAAATTTCACCTGGTTTTGTTACTAATAACATCATTACAATATTTCAGTAGTGCTAGGTGGTCATAATTAACCTCATGCATGTTTGCTTTTATAACTTGTAGAAACACAGGAATACAGATTCCATGCCCTGTGCTAAATCTAAATTATCATATTTGATAAGACGTGTTTTAAACCCATTGATATAGATGAGTTGGTCTGTGGAGAAAGTTGTATTCTCATGAGTTTTGTGTGACTTAATAGTCTTTTTGTGTAAGAATTCCCTCTAGTGGCAAAAATTAGACTGATCAAAGCAGCAACTGGTGTGTATAGGCCACTGAAAACACTAGATGAATGAGGCTAAATTTCGATTAAGGTACATCATTTTAAATAGACAATGTGACAGTCCTCCTTAATGGTGCTTCCCAATGATACACAGAAAGGTTCTTTATGTTTTACCAGAAGAGTACAGTGAGGTATTGAAGACTTGAAACTTAGGGTTAAAAACCTGTGGCTAGTAAAATAAACATTTGTTGATTTCTAAAACAAACTATTTTTGTATCGTAAAGGAAATACTGCATTTTATATGTGTGTGTATGTAAGTATATTAAAATAATGTTATCTTTTACTTGGTAAGGATAAAAATTTAACTTATTGTTTACACTATCTTGTTTTCTATCGCTTGTTACAGAACAATGACACTGAAGATGAAGAGAGATTATGGAGAGATCTTATTATGGAGAGAGTGACAAAATCTGCTGATGCTTGTCTTACTGCTATCAATATTATGACATCACCAAATATGCCTAAAGCTGTATATATTGAGGATGTAATAGAAAGAGTTATTCAATACACAAAATTTCATTTGCAGAACACTCTCTATCCTCAGTATGATCCTGTGTATAGAGTGGATCCTCATGGTGGTTAGTATGCTAAATGTTTTGCATTGGGCATTTTGTTGTCATATGCATATCTTCAGATGCGGGTGTTCAAGAACAATTTTTAAAATCTTGATCCAGAATTCAGAGCAATTATGAAAATATGAAATTCTTGCTTTCTAGCTGATTTTACTAAATAATTTTTCTTCTGTAAGCAATTGCATTTACAAAGCTGTAGTCATGGAGTTGTTTGGGAGACATTTTTTGAGGAAAATGATCATCTTTCTAATATCTGATGTAAGTGAAAGACTGAAAAAAATTAATAAAGATATTTTTTATTTTCTAGGTGGTGTTTTAAGTTCAAAAGCAAAGCGTGCCAAGTGTTCCACTCACAAGCAAAGAGTTATAGTGATGTTGTATAACAAAGTTTGTGACATTGTCAGCAGCTTGTCAGAGTTGCTAGAGATACAGCTTCTCACCGATACAACTATTCTTCAAGTAAGTTTTATAAGAAAAATTTTTGTCTGAGAATGTCTTTTTTTCTTTTCCCAGAGAGTCTGTAAAGTATGATTGTCTCAATGACATGAAGTATGAAATAAGTACAAACTTTTGAATTATTAACATCAGTGACTAGTTTGTTCTGTCGTATGTAGTCTGCAGAACATTTAATGCCCAGATCTTTAATGGCTTTTATTATACACTTATGAAAAGTTTAACCTGATTGTATGAAAATATCCTTTAATAACTTTATTTGCAAATAATATGAAGTAATGCATGTTGTTGAATACCTTACCTGATGAATGAATAATCTACTTGTGAAAATGCATAAATATAATTTTGTTAGTCAAAAATACTTACAATAACTGCTTTCTGTTGATAGATATCATCTATGGGAATAACACCTTTCTTTGTAGAAAATGTCAGTGAACTACAGTTATGTGCCATCAAATTAGTGACTGCAGTAAGTAATTTTTAATTTGCAGTTTCATGTTCTTCTGAGAGTTATTAGGGCATTTATATAGACTGTATTTTTGCTGCTAGAGAATTGGAGTTTAGAACTAATTTTGTTCTTGCATGTTTTTACAGTTTGGCATCATAATCTAGGAACAGTATTAAAGCCACCTGAACTCCTCATTTTCAGAGTACTCTATAGGAAGAAATAGCCTACTTAAGACAAGGAATTTACTTAATTTTGGCTATGTTGTTTAAAGTGTAAACACCAACCTCTTCCTCTTACCTGTTCTTCCTTGTCTTAGGAAACCTTAACAATGCAATTTTCCTTATCTCCCTCGTTAAGATTAGAATTTATGCAATGGTATAAGCTATAGAACTAGTAGGATAGTTCCATATAATATATAGAACTATATAATAGAATGAGTCCTTCTCAGAAGAGGGGGCTATGTGAAAAATTCATGGGGCAGATAAATTATTTTTTCAGGAAAACATCAGTGCAACACAAATGTGTTTGTTCAAGTGAATGCTTTTCCTCTTTGTAAGGATTATGTATTCCAGTATTTTTAAAAGTAATTCTGCCTAAACAAAGGGAGAAGCAAACTCTACAATCCCGATCCCATAAATTGAAATAATATTTTATGCCAGGCAAACATTAAAGTTTAGTTTTCTCAGATGTGCTCTAAAACAGTACATGTGTTCATGTTTAATGTATGTTCTCATAGACTTTTGCTCTATACTGGAGTCTGAAAGCTTAGCATTACACTGTTTGACTTTCAGTGTATTGTACCATTGGCGGAAAATTTTAAAACATGGCATTTTTAAGAGCTATTGCACATTTATGCTATTTGAAGATTTTTAAAAAGCTCTATTTGAAAAAGTCTTTATGTTTTTTATAATGAAGTGCTTGCTTTGAAAAAACAAAGCAATGCATTAAAAACAAGTTGTGCATTAAATATAATTTATTTAAATGTTGTGTAAAGTGTGTTTCTATATATAATTTTTAACAATCTATGTAACAAGTGATATTTTATGTAACAATAAATAATTTTTTAACAATTATGTAACTGTTAAATAGGTGTTCTCCAGGTATGAAAAACATAGACAATTAATACTAGAAGAAATTTTCACTTCCCTTGCAAGACTACCAACTAGCAAGAGGAGTTTGAGAAATTTCAGGTAATTTCTGACATAGATTGATAATTTGTAGACAGTAAATTTACAGTTTTGTAGATGTAGGATTTTAGACTTCAGTATTAGCTTGTTCTTTAAAAATCTGTGATTCCACAAGCTATGTTTTGTTAGAGGTTGATATTTCAAAACCTCTACAGTGAGAGCAGAATTGTCTAACAAATGTGTTTTGTAATAATCACTGTTTCTTATGCCATCATATTTATGCCTGCTTACAAAAATAATTGCAATATCTTATTATTTGTCTCACTAAGTATGTAATGACTGTAATACTAGTGTGCATTCATAGGCTTTTTCTTGGAAAATTCTTTGATTTATTCATATGGATTTTATACAATTTTGTCATTGCTAAAGCTTAATAGGAAAATTTCTGGCTGAATATCTTTGAGGACACCCTCAGAGCACTCTTTCCAGAAAATCAATCTAATAATCCTTTGAATGAGTCTCATTTAGAAACTATTCGGTTCACTTTAACTGTCTTTTAAGCGCTTCAGCTGGATTTCAGTGCATCTTCTGAATAATAGTATAGGGTCCAGTTAAATTAGAGAAAGAATCTGACCTGGACAGGATTTCAGTTAAAATTGAGGTTGAACACTGCAAATGATTCTGAAACATTTATTGTTAGTGTTGGTTTTGTTCCTTGCTTCCATACATCTTTTCCCTGGAGACAGGCAAGTTGTCAATGAAATAGGTTGTCTGATCCAGGGTGCATGAACAGAAAATATCCAGGAAAAGAAATTCACTGAAACTTTGAAGTTGAATTCAGTAATCCTAATGTTAACATGAGTGCTTGTTCCTGGTATTTCCTATTGTTTTGTTTATAGACATCAGAGAGATCTAGTAAATAGGAAGGTGGTAGGCATAGGAGCATAAATGGTAGATACCCTCTTTGAAATGGGACCTTTACTATAAGGAAGTTACCGTCTAAAGGCCATAAGGACTGCACTGTTTATCTCCAAAGTCCTCGCTCTGTTCTGTTGGAGGACATTCCCTGTCTGTGGCTGTAGTCATGAAGGGTGCAGCTTGCCTAAAATTTTATAGGAAAATATTCTTTCTGTACAAGTAGTTAGAGATAACTTCATAAAGATAATAATTGCAATCTGTTTTGTGTCCAGTTATTATTTTGATAATTTGGGGGGAATTATGTCAGAGATTATCACCTTTTCATATTGTTAAGGGGAGCATTAAGTGGTGTTGATGTACATATGGGTAGTAAACACCATACTATTTGTCAGGTTAAATCACTTGGAAGGGGAGAAATGTGAGGTGGAGCGTATTTGTACTGGTCATACCAACTTAAAAGACACTCTTACATGCTGAAGTTTATAGTCTTTACACTACCTGAGATTACCATAGGTATAACTCTTGTAGAAATCAGTCCAGGTTGTGGTCGCCAATTTCTCATTTTAAAAGTCCTGCACATTTCAAATACATTAAATAATATATAAGCAATAAATTATTATGACAAGCTCAGTCTATTTTTTTAATGTTGTGTTGGAAATGGATATGGCATTATATATGATAAGACTATTAGTAAGTGCCTTTGCATGGACGTGTTTGATTTATTAAATATTTCTGAAGATTTTTCAGCTGCTGAACTTCACAGACATTCTGATGTCCCATCTGTGAGCTGTTTCAGTTCATCTCTTCAGCCTGAGAATAATACTTACCGTTTTTGTTAGACCAAATCCTTCACTGCATGAGAGAAGCAAATGCCTAGATAAATGTCTATAACAGATTTCTAGCTTTGATTATTATTTTAGAAAGATTCTATTTACAAGCAAAAATTTTTGTTTTCTCTTGTTTATTTTTAGTACTAATGCTGTCTTATTAACAGGTTAAACAGCAGTGACACTGATGGAGAGCCTATGTATATTCAGATGGTAACAGCACTAGTTCTGCAGCTTATTCAATGTGTAGTGCATTTGCCATCAACAGAAAAAGATTCTAATTCAGAGGAGGAATCAAACAAAAAAGTAAGTGTTTTTTAAAGAGCCATAGTTTTTGCCTTGGTGCAGGAATGACTTCGTAGGTATAACGTTTTATGATGGTGCTCTAGTAATTAAGCATTTTAATTTTATGTCTTCTGTATTTGATGAATGAGAAATGCTGATCCAGAAATTATATTTCTGTGTATGCTAAAATAATAGAAAATAAATCTTGTTATTTTTAGGTGGATCAAGATGTGCTTATGACTAACTCGTATGAAACAGCCATGAGAACAGCACAAAACTTCCTTTCAATTTTCCTTAAGAAGTAAGTACAGTTGCATTCTTTAGTGTATTGATGAAACCAACTCCAAATAAAATCTGTCACACCTTAAGACAAAGTAAACCACTTTGCAATGCTAAATGACTACTAATAAAGTTACTTATAAGAATATATTTTAGAGATCTCTAAGAGAGCTACCTGTCTGGACAAAAATTTTTATAGAACAGAAATTCTGCAGAGTTTAAGAACACATTTAAGAATCTGTCTGATAATTTATTTAGGATCCTTTTATCAGGGGTCTTTTACTCATCTGAAGCATGGAAGAGAAGTCTGAGTAAATACTCAAGTGATGAAAACAGATTATTTCAGGCATCAAAATGACAAAAATATAAAAACCCTAAAATTACTTTCATTTACATAAAGGTAGGAGTGTCAGTAGCTCAACAGGGGAAAAAATTCATACCTGAATAACCAAAGGATTTGTAACAAAAAGTCCTGAGGTTTTTATCATGTTAATTTCTATTGTTAAGACAAAAGACTATTTATGAGCTATCTAGCCATCTCTCTGCATAATTCTGTTATAATTAAGGTTAGAGGTATCACATATAAGTGAAACACTATCATGTATGTTATCTTTTGTGTTTTTTGCATTTTGATTTTAGTCTTTGTAGAACATAATACTGAGATGCCTTATCACTGAAAGATAAGTCAGACTGGGTTTAAGGACACAGCACCTCCTAAATACCCCACTCTAGGTTGAGCTTTATAATTTTACCTACTTTGTCCATCCAAGTTAATGTAGACTTTAACTCAAAATGATAAATAAAAAATCTTAGGAACAAAATTCTGCTATCCTGGATTAGCTGCTTTACTTGCAGTGCAACTTGGAGTCATACCTGTGTAAACTATTTGCCTATAAATGGAAAAACCCAATTTTTCTGCTAATATTTCACTCTTTTTTTTTAGAATTGCATAAAACTGGTTTTCTGGCTAAAAATAGGATTAGTTCTGTTTGCATCAGAAGAAAAGCTTAAATGGCTCTTAAATTCACTCATAAAATGCATTTTGATTTAAACAGGTGTGGCAGTAAACAAGGGGAAGAAGATTACAGGCCACTGTTTGAGAACTTCATTCAAGATCTTCTTTCAACAGTCAATAAACCAGAATGGCCAGCTGCAGAGTTGCTACTTAGCTTATTAGGAAGGCTATTGGTAAGAGATTCTTGTTTTTAATTATTATATTAATTTATTTCTTATTACAATGAAACTTGTTTATTTCAATCAAACTATTACAGTAATGCTTTCTGATTGTTGACACACACATGCAGCATGTAGGGATTTTCTTACATGTATCACTGTTATGTAATGCATAGAAAATAAAATTTAGGTCAGAAGACCATTGATATGGTACTTAATATAGGTCATATGTATACAGTTTGCCTTGGAAGTCCACTTCTAATATTCCCTTATGTTTTCCACATTAAAAATGCCATTCTATAGCATCTAATAAGTGCAGATATTCATAGAATCACAGAATATCCTGAGTTGGAAGGGACCTACAAGGATCACTGAGTCCAACTCCTGGCCCTGCACAGGACACCCCAACAGTCCCACCATGTGCTTGAGAGCATTGTACAAATGCTTCTTGAGCTCTGGTAGGTTTGGGGCTGTAAGTGTAGATACCCTTTCTGGAAGATTTATGATGAGGAAATTAGAGCTTGTTTCGCTTAGGAACACTTTCCTGCTTAGGAAGAAGCACCTTTCTCAAAGGTAATTTGGATGTTTTCTCCTCTTGCATTCCAGAGAAGGCTTACAGTCTCTCTCTCTGGTATGAGGAGGAGGCCAGCAAAGATAAAAGCCTTGAAGAGAAAGGGAGGCATGTCTTTCTTGGGGCCGGTGCTTTTTAAAGCACTGTTAGGTTTTTCCCTTGTAAGTGTAGTGTTCTGAAATTTGGAATAAATATTCCTGGACTTCTTCCACTGCCTGCCATTTCGGGGGTACCTGCATGTTATCTTACTTCACAGGGACCATGACCACTGCCCTGGGGAGCCTCTTCAGTGCCTGACGACCCTCTGGGGGAAGAACCTTTTCCTAGTACCCAACCTAAACCTNTATCCAACATAAACCTCCCCTGACTCAGCTTCATGCTGTTTCCTCGGGTCCTGTCACTGTCACCAGAGTGAAGAGATCAGTGTCTGCCCCTCCACTGCCCTCTGTGAGGATGTTGAAGACCCCACTGAGGTCTCCCCTCAAGTCTCTTCTCCAGGCTGAACAGACCAAGTGCCCTCAGCCCCTTCTCATAAGGCTTTCCCCTCCAGACCCTTCACCCTTCATGGCCTTCTCTAGATGCTTTCTTCGTTCATATTCATTGAGAACAAAGTCAGACTAATACCTGTAATTATTCATGGCATCATAAAATGGTTTGGGTTGGAAGGGACCTTAAAGATCATCTAGTTCCAACCCCCTGCCATGAGCAGGGACACCTTCCACTAGACCAGGTTGCTCCAAGCTCTATCCAACCTGGCCTTGAACACTTCCAGGGATGGGGCAGCCACAGCTTCTCTGGGCAACTTGTGCCAGGGCCTCACTACCCTCACAGAGAAGAATTTCTTCCTAATCTCCAATCTAAATCTACCCTCTTTCAGCTTCAAGACTTTGCTCCTTGTCCTATCACTACACTTCCTGATAAGGAGTCCCTCTCTGGCTTTTTCATAGATCCCCTTCAGGTACTGGAAGGTGCTCTGAGGTGACCCCAGTGCCTTCTCTTCTCCAGGCTGAACAGCCACAACTCTCTTAGTCTGTCTTCACAGGAGAGGGGATCCAGCCCTCTGATCATCTTGATGATCTCCTCTGGACTCACTCCAACAAATCAATGTCTTTCCTGTGCTGGAGACCCCAGAGCTGGACACAGTACTCCAGGTGGGGTCTCACCAAAGCAGAGCAGAGGGGCAGAATCACCTTCTTTGCCCTGCTGGCCACTCCTCTTTTGATGTAGCGAAGGACACAGTTGGTTTCTGGGCTGTGAGTGCACATGATCAGGGCATGTCCAGCCTCTCATTCACCAGCACCCCCAAGTCCTTCTCTCCAGGGCTGCTCTCTGTCTGCTCATTCACCATCCTGGACTGATACTGGGTCTTGCCCTTACCCAGGTGCAGCACCTTGCACTTGGCCTTGTTGAACTTTATGAGGTCCACCCCTCAAGCCTGTCCAGGTCCCTCTGGATGGCCCCGTCCTTCAGGTGTGTCACCACACCACTCATCTTGGTATCATTGGCAAACCTGCTGAGGCTGCACTTGATCCCTTGATCTATGTCATTAATGAAGACATTAAATAACACTGGTCCCAATAGGGACACCACTGGTCACTGATGTCCACTGGGACTTTGAGCTGTTGACCATGACCCTCTGGATGCAACCATCCAATCAATTCTTTATCCATCTGACAGTCCACTCATCGAATCCATCTCTCTCAAATTTAGAGAGAAGGATGTTGTGGGGGACCATGTCAAAGGCTTTACAGAAGTCCAGATAAATGACATCTATAGCCCTTCCTTTGACCAGTGATGGAGTTACTCCATCATAGAAGGCCACTGGGTTGGTCAGGCAGGACTTGCCCCTGGTAAAGCCGTGTTGGCTGTCCCAAATCACCTCCCTGTCCTCCATGTGCCTCAGCAGAGCTTCTAGGAGGATCTGTTCCATGATGTTCCCAGGCACAGAGGTGAGGCTGACAGGGCAGTAGTTCCCAGGGTCCTCCTTTCTACCCTTTTTAAAGATGGGGACAATGTTTCCCCTTTTCCAGTCACCTGGGACTTCACCTGACTGTCATGACTTTCCAAATATCCTGGAGAGTGACTGGGCAACTACAACAGCCAATTCCTTAGGACTCTGGGATGCATCTCATCGGGTCCCAGAGACTTATGTACATTCAGGTCACTCATGAGGTTACAAACCAGAGCTTCACTTATAGTGGGAGGGACTTTGCTCCCCCAGTCCCATACTTCTCTGGACTATTCCTTTAGCATAGAACCTGAAAAGAAGTTTTAAGTAGTACATTTACTTATGGATTGAGACATTTTACAGAATGTGAATATTTTTGTTGGCATGTTTTTGAGAGTTGTTCTTCAGTATTACAATGCAATTAATACAGTAATTTGAGCTGTTTATTTGGAAAGTATTTTATGGTCCTGTTCCTGGTAAAATGTAGCTTTCTTTATACTAGTGTGAATAATGAGGAAGTTGTATTATGGTGCTATGTTATTGCAAAGGATATCTGCTCTACCACATGTCTAGTTTATTTTATAAAAATGCATATTTTTAAAAAACTAACAGGCATATTTGTAGAAAGAAAGACCCAATGAAGGAAAAAACATTAATGTAAAGTAAGGAGTGTATACAACATAGAACTTAGGTGGCATTTTTAATAAGGTCAAGCAATGTCTCATGAGAAGAATCTCAGTTACATAAATAAATAATTTTTATAACAATTTATTCTTTTCTTAGGTTCACCAGTTCAGTAACAAATCTACAGAAATGGCATTAAGAGTTGCATCACTTGATTATCTTGGAACTGTAGCTGCAAGACTCAGGAAAGATGCAGTCACTAGCAAAATGGATCAAGGTTCTATAGCCAGAATACTCAAACAGGTGTGTGAAAGATACTGTGCCAGTTGGATTGAGATGTATCTATTTAAAAGCTTAAACATTTTAAAGATGTGTGAAATCTGGCATTGTGGAGAAAGAGTTTTCATTATTGTTTGGATTTGTGAATCAAATATACTCAATTTATAACTATTCATGTCTTTCTCACACCATCTCCCTAGTGATCATTTTAAGTGGTTAATTAAAATGGTAGCACCAGTTTTCTGGTGACAATATAAAGGAAATAATGGAGTGACAGTTGGCTTATATCTTAAGAGACCTTAGAATATATATGTGTATGTATGTATGTGCATTTGCTATTGCCAAATGCTAATTGAGTTTATGGCACTCATACACAGACTTTTGAGAGTTAAACTGCTAGGCCTGTAAGGTTAGTTTTTATGTGATGGACCTGGTATTGGGGGGCTGTGTGTGTAGGAGTGTTGTTGTTTTTGTGGGGGTTTTTTTTCTTTTTTTTTCTAGACTTGCATATATCTTTCATTAGAGAATACTTATTTGCATTTCTGTTAATGCTGCTTATCAAAATGTCTCCAAATCTGCAAGGGTGGCAGCAGTTAATGAAGCGGTGTATGCATTTGGGCTCTCTATAGTACAATAAGATGGATGCTATATATTTCTTTCTGAACTACTAATTGTTCTCAGCATGATTAGATCTAAAGCTGAGTAGTCATATCAAGTTTGTTTCCCTTTCAGTTACCTGAAAAGATTCCAGATCCATTATATGTATTTTATAATGACTGTTGCAGATTTATTTTGAAGGAAAATCTTGTGCAATTTAGAGGCATTCAAATAAAGAATCAAAATTCATCTACTTCTTTAGGAGGTTGATACTTCCTATAACTTTTGTCAATTAGAATATTGTGCTATGTATAGTGTCAAATCTTTATGTTCATGGCTTATCATAATTTATACTTCTATGTGCTAAGGGGTTATAATTCTCCTCCGTTGGCAGTGATTTTGACAGTTGTACATTAGATTTCATAGGGAAATATTTTAGAAGAATCCTTTTCTCTTTCCTTACCTCCAGAAGTTATATAGTAGTATCAAAAGATATTCTACAAAGATACATACCTGAGTAGTGACATGAATTTTTCTATTTGTTTTGGGGTTTTTGCAGGATCAGGCAGTAACCAGACATTGACATCTGTAGAAAATAAAATAGCTGTGGGCAATTGAGTGCTAAAACCTTTTTTTCAGTGTTATGGTTTCAGACTGAC